>JAJMFM010000023.1:0-53916 GCA_030574875.1 Taiozyma peoriensis
AAAAGACTTTGTGCTTAAAAAAGATAATAAACAATAAATAAGCAAAAAATTGTGGAGTGAACGTCGCGAAACTTCTGGTGTTGTTCAGGCGTTCTTTTTTTTTTTTTCCTTTGGGAGAGAGTAAAAAAAAGTGGTTAGCTTTTGCCAATTAAAAATAGTTTATTGCTTAAAAGTGTCTGTTTTTTTTTTTTTTGCTAGAAAAAAGCTTACAATTATAATATTTAAAAGGGT
The DNA here is from genome assembly GCA_030574875.1 of Taiozyma peoriensis. Taxonomy (NCBI): domain Eukaryota; kingdom Fungi; phylum Ascomycota; class Saccharomycetes; order Phaffomycetales; family Wickerhamomycetaceae; genus Taiozyma; species Taiozyma peoriensis. The sequence continues at coordinate 232 of JAJMFM010000023.1, forward strand.
GAATTTTTCTTTAACAGATTTCAAATTGTCACTTGTCAACTTTTTAACTGGAGATCCAGAAAATTACATCACAATTTAACAAATTTACACAAATGCTATCTTTACGTCGTTCCCTAGTCTCAGCTCCTAAATCAACTGCCCGTCTTGCCGGTGCTGTCAGAGCCTACTCTGAAGGTTCCACTGGTGCCACCCGCCCAGAAGCTTCTGGAGATGCTTTCACCGTGAGTATATACAAATTGTTATAGGTACCCCCCTGAATTTTCCAATTTGCATGCCATGTCAACACTCTGAGATCACCAAGACTGGAGGTGGTTTGTCTGTTTCAATTGATACTGTTGATGGTGATCCAATGTCTCAATGCAGCAATATGTGAATTTTCTAGGGGTTGGGGGATAAGTAAAACACAATGGAATACTAACAACAATTTTTAAAAGAAACGTGAAAAAGCACAAGAAGACTACTATGTTAAACAACATGAAAAAGAACAATTGAACAAATTAAAAGAATCCTTGAAACAACAAAAGGAACAACTAAACGATTTGGAAACTAAAATGTATGTATAAAGCTAACCCTTCAACCTTGTCTGTTTTTTTTTTTGTTTTTGTCATCTCTTGGCCTTTAATTTGCGCCCAAAAATTTTAATAGAACATGATTTAATGAATACGTCTTTTTTTTACTAACAGCAATGAAAAAAGCAACAACTTGAACAAATAAGTCAAGTAACATCTAATGGTTTCATTGGGCTCAATATTCACATCATTCGTTATGCTTTTATTTTTATGTCAAATATAATACTTTTCCTATTATGTGTCACCAACAACACAAACAATCTTACTATTCTCCTATATATATATATGTGATGGGATTTTGCACTTGAAATCTTGATGTGTTGAAATTCAATATGGTTTATGTCTATAATTGGAAATACAAAAACTTGATAACTTTACATGTGATGTATATTGCCATCTATGCTGCTATAGGCTGTTATGTAGATTCCACTCACAAATTGATGCAATTTAAATGACTTGATGGTTTACTGATCTCTAAATACTAGAATATCCCACCAATTAGCGATTTTTCAAATTGATGTCGAGATTCCATCTCTTTTGGGACAAGATTTTGTAACTGAGTTGACTTGGACATTATTATTGCAAAAAAAAACGGAATAGTAATTGTGGGAAATCGAGGTAATCAGTGTATTTAGTGAAGCTATAGCCTCTTGTTTCTCACTAATCGTCCTTCCAGTAATCAACCTAATCGTACTTATCAATTGGTTACAATGATTCTCTCGCACAGTGTCTTTTTCTTTGTTTTGTGTGACTTAAAATCTATTTGAGAAAAGCTACCATATAAGTTAGATAATGAGAAATGGATATTCTTATTTTCTTTGAAGATAAACTGCACTTTCGGTTCGTTCTGATAACTAACTCATCTGGTGCTTTTTGACAGTCAACTTCAGGGGAAATCTTTGAGCTAACAAAATCAACTAATCACATGACTAAGATTTTTATACAACATGATCAAAATATTTTCAGTATGAAACAAGTTAATCCGATGTAGTGTAGGGGCTATCACGGTACACTCTCACTGTACAAACCCGAGTTCGATTCTCGGCTTCGGAGGATTATTTTTTTTTTTTTTTGTGTATGTCTCCGATAGGAAGATTTAAAGTAAAAGATTGGTCTCTTAAAATCTACAAAAATCGATATTTGAATGTATGTACATGTTCTAATTCTATTTACACTTTTGGTCTTCGTCTCTCATTGGAATTCCTTAGTAATGGGTATGCTTTTAACTTTCTTTTTAGTTGTATCAATCTGTTCGAAGGCTAATTTTCTCTCTTGTTTGGATCTTAATTCTTTCTCTTTTTCTAAAATTTTAGTAATATAACCTCTAGTTTCTCTTTTATTGAAAGCTTGTTCCAACTCTTTAGTAAAACGAGGTTTGATGCATTCAATTTTCTTTAAAATATCTATCCTTTGTTCCTTTGATAAACGTAACCTTCTTAAACTCTTCAAATACCCACTCAATTCATGAGATGTTATATTCTCTTCTCCAATATAAGTATAAAAATCGTTAGCTAGCTTATAAATGGAATCCGCTTGCTTACCAATAGAGTATAAACCTTTGTCGTTCAGCAGTCTTAACGACTGTGAATAAATTGCGTTGAAGACCATGAATCTTGTAGTACTTTCAACATCCACTTTAGTACGATATGTTCTCTCAACTAATGATTTATAGAACTTTACAGACTCATCACCAGCATTGATCTTATTCGTCTCTCTTAAACTTATTAGGTATCTGTGTACTAAAGATAAATCCACTTTCCCTGGATAATCTTCTTCATATTGACGAAACACTTTCAATGCTGCTTCGTTATCTCCCAGATGAATATATGTTCTCATAAGAATATCAATAAGAGAATTAGTTGGCACGAACTTCTCTCTTAAAGGTTTAATCTCATCAAGTTGAATCGATTCATCAGGTGTCTCTAATTTTCTATGGGTTACTTTCAATACAGGTTTCACCGTTTGAACTCTAAAAAAAGCTTGAGCTGCTGTTAACCCTCTTTCTATAAAATCAAGTCTTTTACACCTCACGTAGGCGAAAACATAAGCTTCAAACAACTTGGAATCCTTGATATGCTCTGGTAGTTTCAAAATCTTTTCTAATATTAGTTCTGCATTCATCATAACCCAAACATCACTCGACGAATGACCAAGACCTTTCAACAAGATTGTATAAGTAGTGGAATTTGGTTTGAACTCTTTGAAAAAAGGTTCTGATTTCTTACACCAATTGTCCCAAAGTTCAAATGCAATAGTCTGATCAGAACAGTTCAACATGGCTTGGAATGCACTGTTGATATGTATGATATTCGGCTCAAATTTATAAGAAGGCTTTAAACCTAACAATAATTTTTTTAATTTTTGAGCTTGAGTAATAGTTAAACCTGCACCTCCACCATTTGGATCACGAACGTTAGCACATCCATCGAATAAAATGGTAAGAGTTTGATTATTTGGAGGAACCCCCCATTTCTTTCTTGTGGAATATATTGATAAAGCATCGTTTATCTTTCCATTTTTCAAAAAAAGTTTCATAATTCTATTCATCGCAACTGAACCTTTATCTCTTGCCAATCTTGACATCATTAAAGCCTTTTCAATCTGATTCCTATCAAGAAATTTTTTAACGGTATCATCCACGATCACTGAGTCTAAAAGCTGATTTGGAGTAGTACCTAATAGAACACACAAAATTCTCTTATCTGCCACTTTAAAATATTTTATGTCATCTTTACTTAATGGACCTAAACTTTGCATATCAACTTCACTTCCAGTGATTTTGGATAACAGATGAGCAGCATGTTGCCTTGTTATAGGTTTTTCTGGTTTAGCTTTTTTTTTCCAATTGTCTTTATCTTTAACACCTTGAGCTTGCTGAAATCTTGGTTTTAAACTAATATCAAGTTGTTTTAATTGCCTTATGTCTCTAGATTTACTCGCTTGTTCAACAACTTTTCTAAGCCTTCCTTGTACCACAGAAGTACTGGAGAGGCACCGTATCCCAGTACCAGCACATCGTATTCCTCTTAAAACAACTAACATAAATTATAGGCTCAACCAAAAACAACCTTTCACTTTCAACTCTTTAACATTTCATTCCTTTAACAATGAGATGAGCCTTCTTAAAAAAAAAAGAACCAGAAGAAAAAAAAAAATATGTCAAATATTGGTGATTTGTAGATCGTGTTCGCGGCGAGATAGATTATCAACAAAGTGCAATCAATCACAAAATGAGAATCAATCTTCAATGTCCTTTGTGTGTAACTGAGCTAATACAAAAGTGCTTTGAAGACGGTCAAAGGTTGACAATGAGCGTGGGATTGGATTGTAAGTGGATGTCTCATATCACGATTTGAATTTGAACACTAACAGTTCTCTCTACTAGGTTATTTGAGTGATGTATTGACGAAATACGATGGTAAGTGCATTGAAAAAGATCTCTTGTAAGTACGACAATTAGAACTAACCATCATACTGTCTAAAGGACCCGTGCTTATAGATAGACTTCATCTGTTGAGCAATGTTGGTGGTGATCTGTCCGGTAGAGCATCCTTAGCAGCTTTGAAGTACCTTAATAAAGTTGGTCAGTACTCGCCCTATTTGGACCATTTTGTGTCCTGTTTGGATAATCTATCGACAATAGATGACAGTTCAGTATCTAGATTCAAAAGTCCCTTGTGGATACAAGCGTTACAAAACAACAAACTGAAAAAATTGAAAGACTTGGGATACGATAATCTTTATCATGAAGCGGATGTCTCGAAAAATATAGAAGTTGCTCAAATCTATATATATAACAAACAATACCCAGAAGCTCAAACAGTTCTAGCTAGCTCTACATTGGGCTCGCTGACTTGTCAACTGGCTGAACAAGCAGCTCAAGTTGGATTACTACAGGGTAATTTGAATCTAACTTTAAACCAAGATAAAAGAATCGAAGCATTTATAAGTACATCACTATCGAATGAACTCTATTTGAAAAGATTGACTGATCGTGAAATTGTCTCATATTGGAGGGTTAAATTCTTGATATTGTTTGCTGAATTTTTAAAACAAAATTATAACGAGGTTGCAAGTTCAATCTATGAACTTATAAGATCTCCTGCAATTCAAACCTCTTCAGGAAGGGATATTTCTGCTTTTAGTATTTTGAAAGATTCAAATTTTAATAAGTTTATACACAAGGATGAGATAGTGCTAATTTCAGTTTTATCAATATTGCTATCAAGACCTCCTAGTGAATTAAATGATGTTTTAGCTGAAAGTGAATTTATCACATTAGTTGGTTCAAGATTGCTGGAATTCCGTCCATTTTTTATCACCTCCAATAACGCCAAATTTGAGGAATTATTCAAACTATTAGATCCGTTTGACTCTATTTTACAGCATGATACTTTTCTCACTAAAGTATGGCCTCTAACAAGACTAAGCTTTCGACAAAAGAGTTATAAATTGTACTTGTCTCTGATTACTAGAATAAGTGCAGAGCATCTTTCAAAAAAATTGCATATACCTAAACAACAACTCATTAAGGAACTACGAGATTATATCAAACTTGAAAAACTTGAATTTCGATATGATGAAGAAAGTGACATTTTTGAGAGAGTACAAATTGACAGACAAAGGATCTTCATTGAAAGTTTACAGAAACTTACCGAAGAATCTGATAACGTTGAGAATTTATTACGAGAGCGTTTAGATTCGACTCATAAACAATTAGCTTCAGGATAAATGAATTTTCACAAGGGAAGGTTTCACGCTAGGATAGCATACGTGATACAAGCTCATCGTTATTTAGTATATATACAAGCTTCAAAGATTATATTCTTCAAAAAATTTCCACCACCTCTTCTTCGTAAGGCGTTGTCACACCATGCTCGGCAATGCTTTCGATATCTTTGATTTCCTTTGCAGCCTCGACTGTCAAATTGGTGTAGGTGTTTTTCCCAATTGCAATGTCATCTTCAATTCTAATGCCAATATCCCTAAAGCTGGCTGGATAGCTATGATCATCAGGAACATATATACCTGGTTCAATTGTGATCACTTGACCAGCTTTTAGTTTTGAAAATCTAGAAAATCCAGGTACATCATGAACATCTAGTCCTAGATTATGACCAATGTAATGAGGGTAAATTCTAGTAATTTCAGAGTTTGTCAAAGTACCAAATCCTGTTACGTTCTTTAACTCTCTTTTGAAATAACCTATGCTGATATCATGTAAGTCTTGTAAACTCACACCGTTATCTTCAGTACATTGTTCAATACATGATTTTTCAACGTTGAGCACTGCTTGGTATAATTCAGCCTGTGGACCAGTGAATTTTCCTGATACTGGCCAAGTTCTTGATATATCAGCACAATAACCACCTAAAGACCCAGCAGCATCTATGAGAACCAGTTCATCATCGTACAACAGATCATCGTTCCTTGTATAATGAATGCATAATGCATTTGAACCACCAGCAACGACTGGTATATAAGCTGATTTGTCCGCCCCACCACTGACAAATTTATATTCTAAATAAGATTTAAGAGTTCTTTCAGTCTTAAATCTTTTAGCATATGCATGATTGTAAGCTCTTCCTGAAATTGCACCAATTGCTCTCATAACCTTTAACTCAGCTGATGATTTTATGGCTCTCAAATCAGTTATATAATTCTTCAATCTGTGTACCTTTTTACCTGAAGTTGAGTCCAGTAATGCTTCAATAGTAGAGTATTTCGAGTTTTCACCAACATTGAAGAAATTCGTAAAACTTGTTGAACTAGAAGCTGACTTCTTCACCTTGTGCACAAGATCAATATAGATGTTCTTATTCCTTTTTATTATAGCTTCTATTGTAACTCCCAATCGATATGTATCACTAACCTCATCAGCATTAAAGATCTCTTTGGCTCCTTCAGGCCCAGTTCTTGCACCATCCCATTGCTCAGAATGTTTTTCCTTTGGTGGTACTATCATGTGAAAGACCACTTCATCCAGATCATCACTTGGCTTCTCAATCACTATCACACTATCAGGTTCATTCCAACCACTCAAGTAGTATAAATCGTTGTTCTGCTGAAAATCGTAGAAGACCGATCCAGATGCATATTGCATGGTATTACCAACAACAATAGCTGCTGATGATGCTGGTAAGGATTGCGCGAGCTCTATACGTCTTTGAAAATACTCTAGGGCCGTTATACCTGGTGTCAGTTCGCCGGGTTTTAACATGAATGGTCTTGTCTCGAATAATGGTTGACCAGCAGTAAATGGTGGAAGAGGTCTCTTTGCGTATCCACGTTGAATACTTAAGGAGCCCTTAGCGGCAAAGCAGGGCGACAGTTGCCTCGTAGACCTCCTGATGACTTGTCTGATCATACTCCTTCAAATATAACACAAATCAATGCCTAACTGAAGCTTGTTATTCACTATGGTACAGAGATCTTGTTTGGATCAATCCACTCTTCTTGTTGGTGAGTTTTTTTTTTTAATGGGACGATCACATCGCATTTTTTAACGATAATCCGAACCTAGGTAATAAGTAGGCAATAAAGTTGAAAAAGTTATCAGATACGTCATCGTGCAAACAAAGAAAAATCTGGGGTTAAAAGAATTAACATATATCGCATTTAATAAAGGATAGATAAACAAGTGTATGAAATGAATCTAAATACCAGATATAAATTGAGCAAAATAACTTTTCAAAGCTCAAATGTGTAACGAAGGCAGTATTGGCAGTCAAAGTCGAAGTAAGATCATCTGGGATAGTTGACTCTCTTAAAAATTGGAAATTGCCTGGGTCGATATTTCAGCTGGTTGAGAGCCTTTCAAAAAACTTCTCAACATAGTCGTGGTTTGACTGTCCTCTGTGGTAGGACTTTCAGTAATATGTCTAATCAATTTAAGTTTAGCTTTTGACTCTTTTAACTGAAGAGTATTATTTGGTTTATCAGAAAGAACAAACGGATCTAATTCAATTATTTCAGTCGCATCAGAGGAATCGTCTTCAATAGTGTCATCAATATTACAAGCAAGAACTTTGAGTTGAATTTCATGGTGACCGGTATTTAGGTTACCTGCAACATACCTATCGACATTATTCTTTACCTTGATTGTTGCATGAGGTTCGTTTGAAGCGTCTTTGAAATACGGCGGTTGATAATCAGTTGGACAGTCATCATTGAATAAAAGTCTCATTGCCAAAAACTTCTTATCTGGTAAGGGGTCTAAGCTTTGCGTTATAATAATGAATCTTTCCATCAACTGTTGTAATGCCATTCTTGAGCTTAACAGTGTTATAACCTCCTTATTTTCATTGTTCATGCCAAGCTGGACATTTCCTTGTTTGTAATCGAAAGTGAACGTATAAACCTCATAAAGGTCTTGTGGTTTAGTTTCGTCTAAAAATATTCCAAAGCTCAACGATTGCAAGTAACCCTTCTTGATTGCATCTAGCGCACCTCTGTCAATCCAGTTTAAGAATAAATCAGCCTGTTCGTTCTTCCCTCTAACCAAGGTCTTAACCCTTATAAACTCATTATGTTTATCTAGATGGTAATTGGGTTCAAATTTACTAGGTACGTATTTCTGATCTACAAAGTGATCATCACTGAATAATCCTCTAAGGAATGAGATACAGCCAAATGACATTCTGAGCATAGTTTGGATCAACTTTTGACCCTGCTCACTAGTAATAGAACTTGACATGGTGGTGGAAGTATTAGAGGGTGTTGCCACATTTGCCTGCTGTAATGTTGACATTGTATGAGTGAAGAAATGATAAATCAGATATGTACCATTTCAATCTGATCAAAAACTACAGAAGGAATCTTGATTCTTATATACTTCTCAGAATTCAAATTTTCATCTCATCTATCATTGTCCAATTAGCCGCCCATTACAACATTTGAATTGTTGAATATTGTCGTGTATCGTTATCAAGCTGTCACTTGCGTGATAGTACTCGTCAAATTGTCATTTTATTTTGATGGGTTTCTCATCACAGCGGTTATCAATTTGTATTCCCACCATACTATAATATCACATTCTTTTTAAGCAAAACAAAGAAAAATTAAAGGTTGGTTTTTTTGCACCCGAGATAGAAGTCGAACTTGATTCAAATATGAAAATTGAATGTTCCAGAATTTAAAATAAAAATAATCAATACTGAAATCAAAGCTGTCAAACTAGCATTTATTTTTGTGTCAAAAGAAAGCTAGACTTTGGCAGTTGTAATTTCCTAAATTTAAGATTTTAACGAAATGGCATTGTAATATCTTCCTGAATAATACAGAGTACATTAGTCAGAGAGCAGGCTGGAGCTTTACATCTAATAAAAAAAAAGTTTTTGATCATAGAAATAGATAATGCTACATATGTAAGATGAGTACGACTAATTTTTCCAAAACAATAACAACCCTTAACGCGCTGAAGTTGATGTCAAGTCTACAAGATAAGAAAGTTTCAAGTCTGAGATAGCAAGGCTGCTCTGAATTATGGTATAATATATTATATTTGAGAACGGTATTGTACTTCGGTACCATATGAAACTAGTCTATTAATTTATGAGATTGTGCCTGATGTGAGGGAAAAAAAATAAAAATAAAAAAAAATGTAAATACTGAAATCAAAACGTGTGTGTAGGAAATCATCAGAAAATCATAACTTTCACACGAACCAAAATATCAATAAATTTCAGACACGTTCTACACCGGTAGATCGAATCTGTGTAACGCGTGTTGTCCCAAACCCGTTACCTTGATAAGCGGTTATTCGTAGCATGTGAAATTAATTCAAACACATTTAAGCACCATGTTACACGTGGACTTTTACTAGTTTCAGAAGTTCAAATTTACAAAAAGCGCTTTCTACTGTCCCTGAACGAATTTAAGGTATATCAAATGTCTTCGAATTGGCTTATAATTCCATTTCAGCATTTCACATGTGCTTATTCATTCGGACTCTTAGAATCCTGTAGTTTTCTTGTGTGCTTCTATTTATATAAAGAGTATCCCACCAATCCTTGTATGGATTCTATTTATCACTCTTTAGGATGCCCTGACTTCAGCTAAGCAAATACCAATAACAGGCCTTGATCAAGATGTCCGCCATTCAACATGATGACATCTTTGAACAGCTCATGCAAATAAAGAATACTGTTCAAGACAGTGAGCTCACCATAACAGTTATAACAACTTTCACTACGATCTCCACTATAATTTTTCTATATTTCAATGAAACTGCAAGAGCTACTCTCCTTTTTATGTGGGCTTGCTTTATCAAGCCTTTTACGAACAAAAAAGTTCATAATGATCACCAAAGTAATCTAGAGTCTTTTTATAAAACCCAAGCCAAGTTCTATGATAAAACCAGAGAAGTTTTGTTAAAAGGAAGAGAAAATGCCTTGAGTCTAGCTTATGCACATTCCAAATCCCAAAAACCAAATGAGAAACTTGTTTGGATTGACATTGGAGGGGGAACTGGCTTAAATATTGAAAAGATGGATAAATATGTTGCTGATTTGAGCTCGAACTTTACGGCTGTCTATTTAGTTGATCTATCAACTTCATTATGTGAAGTTGCAAAAGAGCGGGCTCTTAGAAACAAGTGGACCAATGTTTTCATCATCTGTGGTGATGCTTGTGACTTTGAAATTCCATTTAATGAAGCAGATTTAATTACTTTTTCGTACTCTTTATCTATGATTCCATTATACCATTCTGCAATTGATCATGCTGAAAGTTTGTTGAACAAAGACACTGGTGTTATTTGTTCAGTTGATTTTGGTGTCCAATCTGAATCTACATCAATTGGTAGAACTAACACTTTGGGTGGTTTGGTAAATCGTCATAATCCATGGTTTTATAGAACTTTTTGGAGGATTTGGTTTGAGTGTGACAAAGTGTTCTTGGATCCATCAAGAAGAGAGTATTTAGAATACAAATTCGGTACAGTGAAATCAATCAACTGCTATAACAAAACTTTAGGGAAAATTCCTTACTACATTTGGGTTGGCGTTAATAAACAGGAAGATGCTCAACTAGTTTACAGATTCAACTCACTAGCCACTGAATCGCCGTATCTGGCTCCAATTGATCCAAAGAAGTACCAACCTTCCTCAATTGAGGAAACTCCAGTGTCCAAGGCTTTAGAAGCAGCACTTAGTAATGCTAAAAAAGGTTTACCATACCCTTCACTCTTCTATCAAAGGCAAGCTTGGAGAGTTTATTATGATGAATTAAGTGATGATTATGAATGTTTCAAGAATCAATATATCTATGCCTTCACTTGGGAAGATCCAAGAGAAGATGCAAGAATCTTAAAACTAAGCTCAAGAGACACCGTTTTGGCCATAACTTCCGCTGGTGATAATATTTTATCGTATGCTACATTAAGAGATCCACCAAAGAGAATCCATGGTGTTGATTTAAACCCATATCAAGGTCATTTGGTCGAGTTAAAGTTGGCTGCTTTGAGTGCTTTAACCCATGAAGAGACTTGGAAAATTTTTGGTGATGGAAGAATTGCAAACTTTGAACAGATTTTAATCGAGAAACTATCACCACATTTATCTTCCAATGCTTTTCAATATTGGATGGACAAAGGTAGCAAGACCTTTGATCCTAATGGGAGAGGCTTATACGATACTGGCTCGACACGTTGGGCTCTAAGATTGGCAAGATACATCTTCAAAGTGAGTAGATTGCAAAGCAAAGTTGATGAATTATGCAAGGCAAAGACTTTGAATGCACAAAAAGAGATTTGGGAAGAATCTATCCGTCCAGTTTTATTAAGTGCTATTGTTGGTAAAATAATGGTCGGTAACCCAATTTTCTTATGGAAAGCGTTAGGTGTTCCAGCGAATCAAGCTGCAATGATGGATTCATCAGTTGGACAATACCTCATTGATACTCTTGATCCAATAATTGGACATTCATTGATCTCAACCGATAATTATTTCTACTACTTGACATTGAAAGGTAGATACTCTCCAAAGAATTGTCCAGATTATTTGACCAAATCAGGTTTCAAATCATTATCTAAAGTTCAAAACTCTCCATTAACAGGTATCAGATTACATACAGACTACCTAAATAATGTTTGCGACAGATTATCAAAAAAGACAATTACTGTTGCTGTTATTATGGATCACATGGATTGGTTTGACCCAACTTCAAACGAGGTTGACAATGAAATCAGTGCTTTATATAATGCTCTAACTGACGATGGTAGCGGTAGAGTCATGCTAAGATCAGCGGCACAAGTCCCGTGGTATATCAAGAATTTTGAAAAAAAAGGTTTCACTTGTAAGGCTGCTGCTACTAGGTATTCTGGAACTTTGATTGACAGAGTTAATATGTACGCATCCACATGGGTCTGTACTAAAACTAGGATAAATTCAGACTCATCGAGAAAAAGTCGCCAAATGAGTACTATTGAACTAGACAAGGCATAGTTATGGAGATCATTTGAAAGTATACAGGTAAAAAGTATGTACAATATTAATCTGGACAGTTAATATATGAATGTCTATCAGCAATTCTGTATATTGTAAAAATTGGTACCGAGGTAACCCCGTCGGGACTTTCCAATTAAGAAAAAATGACCGCCTTCAAAATTAATATTCTCTTTCAAAAATAATACTTGCTTGAAAATGACCAATTAGATTATTACTTCTGGTAACAATTAGCATCACACTAAAAAGTATATTAGGTAGGACTTAGCTGCTTAAAGGTGAACGGGACTGCCAAGAATCATGGGAAGTTGGTTTTGGACTATATAATTTATATAGAATTTTTCAACTGATATACAATAAGATCAGTCAAAGAAAAATTAGCTTATGACTTGTTATAGTTCAAAACAGCTAATTAGATAGTCAATTGATGTAATAAAATAGGAGTTCTTCATCGATGTTTTCCGTCTCACTGTTACCGTTAGCGGAAAGTTGCTTGTAGGCTTTCAGCTGTGCACTTATTGCTTGTGTTCCACCAAGGTCCATATCGTTATTCGGACACACTACCATTTTTTATGTAACCAGAGTAATTCGCGTTAAAATTGTGTCTCCTTACCGATCCTTTTAAATTAAAGGCCCTGAAAATCTGAAATTCGTGGTATATATCTAGTTCGTAATAATATTTTGATTAATAAAGTCGACTAAAGCAATTTTCATTAGTTTTAGCAAAAATAATAATGAATCATCTTCATCTTCATCATATAAATCTTTTAATTCCTACAGTCAAGTGAAAAGTCTCCAAGAGTATGACTGATATCTACAAATCTCCTAGACATACACCGATTGAGTCCCAATTTACAAATGACGACATTGAATCTAATACTAGTGAATCGAATTACTCCAGAACAACAGACTCTTTATCATTTGCGTCGGGATCAAATAATCATGGATTGATTGATGAACCAAACCCAGAACACATTCTTCAACAAAATCAAATCAACAGTACAAACCTCTATGTTAACAACAATGCCCTAAGTTCTTTTCCAGTATCACGTCCTTTATCGCGTTCTTCCGCAACATCTGGTTTATCAATAACAGCTACTAAGGATGGTGTTGAAGGCAAAAGAGTCAAGAAAACTGGAATTCCTGGATATCCATTGAGTTTAATCAACAAGATGTATTCCAACTATGCAGCTAAATCGCAACAGTTGCAATCTAATGGTTCACATCAAGTTACGAATGACAGCTCTGATGTTGCCAGTGACCAATACTCAACTCATACAGATGATGGCGCTAGTGTTATTAGTCTATCCAGTATGATTCCTCAATATAGTCATGAAGACGTTTCTGCAAACGACCAAAATAGTAGTTCTATCACCAAGGAAACAAATGATGATACATTGCCATATAATTCCGATGAAATTGATTCCAAGTTGAAGGAAGGTTTAGAAAATGGCAAACTCGATAGGGATTTTAATTTGACGAGGGAAAATGACAGTGATTACTCCAAGTTTTTGAGAAAAACTATAAGTGAGAAATAACTCATTTGAGTAGAGATGTTTTTGCTTATTTGAAAGTCAAGTTTGTTATAGTTAATTTTTGGTTTTTGATTGATTTTTTGGATGTTGGCCATATGGACCTTTTAATGATGTTAGTAATTTATGATAATGTTTATCAAAGACTTCAGTTCAAAGAACATGTAGGAATTTACTTCTTTTAATATAATTATTCAAATTTGAGTAAGCAGATGTCTACGGCAGCGAACAGAGGTTAGTTTTATCATTTATTCGAGTTCAAGCTTTAAGTTATATTAGCCAATAAAACATTGTTGAAGGGATTATTATTCCAAAGTGACGCAAATTCTGTCTATAAAAATACAAGCTTTTTGCCATCGCTAGAAAGATCACGAGAATCACCGAACACGGGCATGATGATTACTGGAAAAAAAAAGTTGATGAAAAATTACCTTTAATTAGATGATTTAGTACCAAAAGTGTCAATTTAGAAACCTTTCAAAATACATAGGAATCATATGATATGTTTGCCTTAAAGAGAAGTTGTGCTACCATTGGTAGAGTTCACACTCTGGGTAAATCTCAAGCTCTGAAAAATCCTATTCGTTTGATTTCTTCAGAACCAAAAGAAGTCTTTACTAATTTAAACGATGAGAAAGACCCTCAAAGAGAAGCTATCTTCAAATATAGCTGGGGTACTTGGTTGAAGAATGATGAACATGAAAAGTCTAAAAGATATACTCCTTTTTCATTGGGTGGTTTACAAATCCTTTTAAACACTTTTTATGAACAGAGTAGAGCTATCACTGACAACAAGACTACTAAGGTACTACCTCCACATAGAAACTTAGAACATAATATTGTATCGTTACCACAAAATATTAGCGTTAAAAACTTTGGCTCAAAGAATCCAAATGAGGAATTCCGTATCACACAATTGCTTTCGTTACATGAAGGGAAACATCATAGAATCTATAAAGTTGAAACCAACACATTAAAATCATTCATTTTAAGAATTCCATATAGATTGGACACTGGTGCTGCTATTGAAAAAAAAATTCAATCAGAAGTTGCAACATTGGATTTCATTGCTCAAAAGTTTGATATTAAAGTCCCAAAAGTTTTCGCTTATGGTGCTAGTGCTGATAATCCAATTCAATCTCCATTCATTTTAGAGGAATTTATCGAAGGTGAAACTTTAATGAAACAATGGGCTCCAATGACTCCGCATACAGATCCAAAGCATAAAGAAATTGTTGGCAAAGTTATTGACCCATTGAGCGAAGTGCAAGCAAAATTATCTTCCATTGAATTTAACAAGTTTGGTTCTCTATATTTTAACATTGAAGCTAAAAGCCCATTAGAAACTGCAACCGAACCATATGAAGGTGAAACCGAAGAAGCATTAAAGAACAGATGGTTTATTGGTCCTTCCACTGAAAGAGTTTACTGGAGAAACAAGCACTATTTGAAAGGATCAAAGATTGAGGATCACGCTGGTCCATGGGATGCTGATAAACCATTGGAACTAGTTGAATCTATTGCTAACATTGAACTTGAAAATGCAAGAAGTAAATTAGCATTGTTACAGTCAGATGCTACTGCAATCAAGGAAACTAAAGAACAATTGGAACAACAAATCGCAACCTTTACCAACTTGAAAAACATTGCACCAATATTAATTGACGTCAATACTGAAAGTGTCAAAAACGTCCAAGAATTGTTCAAACCAAGACTGGCTCATACAGATTTGGATCCATTGAACGTTTTGGTTGATAAAGATGGTGTTTCAACTTTTTTGGATTTTGAAGGGGCTACTATCAAACCAATATTATTTCAATCAACTCCAAGATTTGTCGCCTATGAAGATGGTCCAAAGATTTACGAGTTTGAAGTTGACCAGGAGAAGTACAAAGAGATGAGTGAAACAGATAAATATTACTATGATTTTGCTGTCGTTCGTACAAGAAATGAGGTCTTATGGGACTTGAACTTAGCCACAACTTTTGCTGAATTAGGCTCTGAAGGTTCACCAGTCTTGAAAAGGTTGAGAGGTCCTTACCTGACTGCTGTTGAAAGAAGACAATCAAGTGAAGTAGCTTTAATTGATAGAAAAATCTATGAACTAGCCCTACAATGGCCTCAATTCCAAGAGCATAAATTTGTTGGAGCCGGTGAGTTTCCAGTTAAGATTGATTCTGATACTTTTGACAAACATGCCAAAGAATTAGAAGCTTATTACGAGGAAATTGGAACCGTCCCATTTGCTGTCACTGGTGGTTGGATTCCTCAGGATTTGTTTGAAAGTTTAAATTCTCAAGGCATTATCAAGAAGCAAGATAATGGTAATTACGAAATTCTGAGTGAACAGCCTGCCAAATAAAGGAGCCCTAATATAAATTGTACATAGTCCTGTTCTGGTTATATAAATTTGGGTACATTTCTGTGAATTTGACCCAAGTTGGTTCTTTTACGGAAGTATAAAAAAGGTAGATTTTCGCACTTGGTAATTTTTGATTCTGATATGTAATTTTTATCACCTGTCAAGAGAAGAAATCAGTTAAAATTGATAGCCGCCATGTCAACAAGTAGCTTAAAACAACTATTGGTGCAGGTCATAGGTAAGTCACTACCAATTGAGACAGCTCCACTAAAGTTAATGACTAATCAGGGACAATTGGAAAGAAACCGCTGTATCAACAACAACCAAATTAAGTAAAAAACTATCAAACAATGAACAAATAGCCCTCGCATCATCTATGACCTCAGTTTTACCTGTCGTGGAAAGATTGGAAAGATTGATGCGGACTACTCAGGTGGATGGTATGAAAGACTCATCGTTGGAGTTGGAAATTTCTGGTAAATTGCAATACTCTGTGTCAATTTGAAACTTGTATAAATCAGACGCTAACCATGGCTTAGCTATCAATGTTTGGAATGCTGCAGCATTGGCGTTCAAGACAGAAACAACAGATGTAAGGAAAATCCTCTGTACGGTAAAGTTCTTTGCTGCTTTGTTATGCTCAGTCCACGAGATAATAGAAGGTCAATCTTTGAGCGTTAAATTTAGAGTATTGAGTTGTTTTAGTAAGGCCATGAAGTCCTCTTTGGATGAAGATGACGTTAAGCTAGCATCTAAAATCCAAACTTATGCAGATCGGTCTTTTAAGTCATTAGAGTCAGTGTGTGCTGAATTGAATAATGACGTATCTAATGAGTTTGAAAGAATGAGGACAGAGTTTTTCATCACTAAGTTTCAATTATCTATAATGGAAGATGACGTCGAAATGGCAAAATTCTATGAGGAGCGTGCCAATTTATCATACCTCTTGGACACCGGTGCTATCGATACCTTTTTGGAGGGCTCAAGAGTGATTTACAATTCCTGCTTGTCGATGTATAATCAAAAACGATTCGAACATGTTAACCATTTTTTGAAGAAGATTCTTACTTTGTTTCCCCCTTCAGCGACATCCGATTGTCAAAAGGTTAAAACATCAATTTGTTCATTATTAGCTCATTCTTGTCTAGAGGTGAATAGTAAAGAATCCTTTGATTTAGCCGAGGATGCTGTTCGAACTCTTCAAGAAACATTAGCTCCTTCATTAGAGTCTTTCAAACTTGAGATTAAGATCAAGCGAGCAAAAGGTTGTTATGCTGAAGAGATTGAGGACTCAATAATGAGAATGCTTATGTCTCTTCCGATGACGAGAGATTCTAAACAAATAATTAGTATCTTAAACGAGCATTCTGTCGAACACCCTAGTAGCGCGATAAAATGCTTGGAGTATGCCTTCACAAACAAGATGGACCCTTCAGTAGATCAGGAAGCACTAGAGATGTTACTAGTTGCGATCATCAACACCCAAATCAAGGACAAAACGACTTCTTCTGACTTGAAGCAATCAGCGTTGAATACGTTTCTTGTAACTGCGGAAAAGACATTCATGACAGCGATCTCCAGAAAGTGTTCGTCAACATCTTTAACGCTTTTATGGACTGCAGGAAAAGCAGATTTCAAAAATAACCACTTTGATGATGCAAAGGGATGGTTCAATATTGCACTTCATAGGTTTTTGAGTATTAGTGATATTGATAAAGCCAAGGTTCAGCGCGCTTTACAGAATTGCTACATGAACATTGGTGACCATCACGGAGCGTTACAAGTCTACAATTCAATGAGTGTCTCAGCTAAGAACTTTATCTTGACGCAGTACAATATGTTCAAAGTTTATACCAATTTGGAAGATGAGAAACAACTTATAAATTGCTTGGAAAAAATTTCATCTTCTGATGATACCAAATTAATTCCCATATTGTCACTTTGTGCAATCAATAGCGATTCAAACTCAAGAGTAGCGATACAATCTATGACGAACCTCTTCAAGAAAATAAACGGTTGTACCGACTCTGGTGTATCTATTCCAGCAACTTTAAGATGCGTGATTGAGCTCATAATGAAAGAGGCCGAGAATGATTATCCAAAGAGCTATCTCAGCACTTTAATCACTCTATTTAGTGAGGCTCAAAAGTTTGCAAAAGAATCAACAAACATAACGAATTATAAGTTCACAGTCGAAGAGCTTAAATGGTTCACATCACAAGCCTTCAATATTTCAAGAAGCTGTTTACTAAATAGCGATTTCATTAATGGCCAGTTGTTCTCAGAGGTCTCAATCAAATTAAACGCTTTGATCACTGACGATATCAGCATTGAGGAGACTTTACAAATGAAGCTATGGAGACTCAGATCTGGACTAATCGCATTGATGTGCATAACGAAGATGGAAAATATCACCCCCGAAGTAATATGGGGGACAGTCAGAGACCAATCTATGCAGTTGAGAATGTTTATTGATGAAATGACTGTTGTATACAGAAATGAGCCTGAGTTTCAGAACTTCAAAGCTGAGTGGGATAAATGCTTATTGGACACAGCCTTGTTCCAGTTTCAAGCAGAGTTAGAATTGGGCAACTGGAACTCATCTGAAACCATTGTCAAAGAAACTCAAAAAATTCGGAACATAGATTTTGACTGTACAGTAGTTAATATAGTGATCAATAACCAATACCCTAACAAGGTGAAATTGGCAGTAATTGCTGAGATAATTCAGCGCAATATTGCATCAGCTACCCTAGAAGGCGCTATCCTATCAAGATGGGTGAGGATGTTATTGAAGTTCTCATCAGTCAATCTAGAAGCTCAGGAAATCGTCATGGATGTTTTAGAGAAAATACTCTCCAGAATTAGGTCTCAGGATTCGGACAATCAACTTCCTGCTCACGAAATTGAGTGGATTTCAACGGCTTGTTGGAACAATGGTGTAAGTAGAATTTTCGATGACGATAAGGTGTCAGGTACAAAATGGTGTCAAACTGCATTGAAGCTATCAAGTTTCGTTAATGAAAGATTTGAAACTACGTTGAACAAACTATGGGATGAATTGTCAACGTCTAGTTGATATCGTTCAAATTTATAAATAAATAATAATTTACTAGAACGAAACTCCAGTAAACTTAGGCCTGATCATTTCCCACCCAAAAAGTTTTGAAGCTTTCGATTGAAAAGTTTCTATATCCTGTCTTTTCGTCAATCTCATTCAATAAGTTCAAAACAGCGTTATGTTCATCCTTATGAGTGAGAATCTTCCCAGCTATCCACAATGTCAAGGGAGTCGTTGAATAGGAAGCCAGTTCTTTATTCCATTGTGCAATTGCACATAATCTTTTCGCATACCATGACAATGGTTTTGAGTTTGGATATTTCGTTTTAAATTTTCTTGGTTTTTCTTGAGTAAGTAAAATTTTGGTCATGAGATAAACTTGTTCGAAGAGCACAGCTTCTTTATTTGAGTAAATAATTATAGGGAAAGGTGAATTATCTTCTATTTTCATCACAATATCCCAATGATTATCATTTTCTAACGATTTTTCCTCCTGTAATGACTTTAAGTCGTTCCATAACACTTCCCATCTTTCTTCAAACTCATCCACTAGTGTAAGTAAATCCAAAGTTGATGAGAGATATGATAGAACTTTATCTAATATAGTTGGATTACGTAATTTTGACAGATCCATCTTAAGCGCAGGAACGACATCATTTACAGATGCAGTATCTATATCCAACACTACCACTGACCAATAAACAATTAATTCGTGTGGATCGTTCAAGTCAATGTTTTGCCTGATCAGATAATTTGAATTCCCCACAGATAAGGCTCTCAAAGAGGACGAATCTAAACAGATGATCAAGAAATGTACAAGAAGATCACACGTCAAGATTCTCGTCAATCTAGTCCCTGATCCAGCAGTTATAGGATTGACAAACTCTGCCAATGACCTTTTGAACAACGACATTGGAGTTTCACTTATCTGATGGTTGAAGCCCTTAGATCTCTGTGCAACCAGCAAGGTGTATGCGTAGAATGCATATTTTAAAGCATTTGAAGTTTCCAATAGACTTGGTATGTCAGTATTGTAAAATTTTAAATCTTTACCTGTAATATCAGCCGCATGTCCAATTTCATTCAAGTAAACTTTCATAAGTAAGATTTGTTCGTAGGCTGTGAGCACTTTTGATTTGATTGGAAGGTTTAATTCTCGTGATGTTATGTTATGGTTCAAATAATCTAAAAAGGTCTTCTTGAGATGGTCCAGTTCAAGTTGTTCCTCAGGTGATACAACTGCTGGGTGAATAGACACTGGTACTTTGATAGAGGTGGGAGGAAGATTAGGCTGGGGCGCTGGTGCTGTATTATTTGAGAATTCGACATTTGGAGTCCAAGAATATGTAGGTACTTTCATACTAGGCAAAGGATGCAACGAGAGAGGAGGGCTATGGTTATGAGCATTGGAATTGGAGTTGTAGCCATTTGCAAGATTAGAAGGAACTGTAGAAGGTGGCGGGAGTGTTGGAGGAGGGGGAGGAGCAAACTGTGCAGGCACTTGAGAGATGTGAACTTGTTGATTTGGTAAAATAGTATTATCTGTTGAGTAGAACCTCTGCCTCTTGGCTTGGTAATCATAATCGGTATTAGGATCGAGTAGAGGATGTGTCACAGGCTTTCCGGTTGAGTATAAAACCTGTGAATTTCCAGGATACTGGACATGATTATTGGTAGAGTTGACGGGTAAAGAGGTTTGTTCTAGTTGTTGAATATATTGATTGTTGAGGATCGCTGGAATTTCGGATCTTGAAGAGGATACCTTGAGTTTAGCAGTTGGCCATTCACATAGCTCATTTTTCCAAGAGCAAGTTGCACAAGTTGGTTTAGACTCATCACATTTCTTGTGTTTCCTTCTGCAGTTTAAACAACCAGTTCGTACTCTTTTTTTCTTCTCTGAAGATGATGTTGTAGTTTCACCATTGTCGGGCGATATTGATTCTTTGGAATTTTTGTTAGATGCATCAACTTTACCATCACCATTGCCATTATAGTTGTCATTGTTATTGTCTAGGCTGCCGGTGTTCGAAGCAACTCCTTGATGTGGAGTACTATGACTAGAAGTACTAGATTCGTCATCATAGTCTTCGCCAACAACCGTCTTCTGAGATGTAACCATAGTATCAAACTATAGCTTGTTATTAGATTTGCGTTTACCCAGTAGAAGTATGATAACTGGAGCTGTTGGCTCTACTAATCTATCAATATAATAGTAACAAACGAAGTCCCAGAAGAGAATAATATGAAGGCAGACGACGATTAATAGTTGTTTGATAGAAAAGTTTTAATTGAATCAATCTTGATTGATTTACGAAAAAAAGAGCCTCCGCAGCGCTCGGCGTTCGCGAATGACATTGATACAAAAGCCTGTCCTGACTTCACCGGAAGGTTATATTAAGTCCGGGGAACTAATCATATCCTCACAATGCTGGAACTTGAAAGTGCCTAGAATTCCTTTGATTGGGAAAAAAGGTGGGGCGACAAGCTTTGGTAAATGACTGGCTAGAAAATTCGGCATAACAATCATTTGAAGTTTTTAAGTAAGCACACTTGGTGTAATTTGAACAATATGATAATCATCTAATAATCATCTCAGCCACATCTACTTGTGGGGTGAAAAGGTACCATGTTTTCCACAATCCACCGGGTGCACAAATGCTAATAGTAAAAAAAAAAAAAAAAAGAGAAGCGTTGTAAGGTGATTTCTGAAAGAAACCAAAGCATTTGAATGATGGTTGAATCCATCAAAATTGCTAGTTTATAGAACACAAATACGACTACGTTCAAGAGAGTTATGTCAATATTTGAAGTGAAATAATTGCGATTATTATTGACACCAGCCTCCTATCTTCATGTTCAAGCGAAATTTATTTTTCAATTTCAACTAATCGAACTTGAACCTTTGTAAACGACAGACCCTCCCATATTTCTGCAGATCCATTGACACTATTATCTGTTGTATAGCCGCTTTGGAAAAAATAAAATAGCCGTGAATATGTTTGAAAAGGGGCCAAATAAGCTATAAATTAGTCGCAAAGCTGCGGCCATTACTATATTTTTGCCGTCAAGTTTTTCCGTCTTAAAGATTGTCGTTAAAATTTCAACTCCTATTAGGGACTGTTGATCTTCTATTGGAGTGATGTCAGACAACTGGCTATGTCTCAACTCAAGTTCAACGGAAGTTCAAAGTTCATGATTGATGATAATAGTGATGATTCATCATGTCTTTGTAGAGAGAGTATGATGGGATATGTGCGGTTAATCAGTCTATAACAAAAGGGACGAGAACGGGAGTTTTCGATATGTGGAAAACAATAAACCCAAGTTTTATTTAATGCCTATACATAGAAGTAGCCGCATTATTTGGTCATTGAAAAACACGTCAATGTTTTTCGTATTAATGCTAGACTCATTTTTTATGTCTCTTCAGTGATCTTTGATTCGAGTTTTCTGACTTCAAAGTCTTTTCTTCACCATCATCAACCACTCCTTCTCTTTTCAACACCTTTTTCTCTTTCAATTCAGGTTCATCCTCTTCAATGACATCCATGATTCCAAATTGATCCTTTAGTTCTAATGACCAGGCACCATTCTCCAAATCTGTGAAATCATTGTCAAAATTTGAATTGAAGTCATAAAATAGTCTCAAGTATGAAAGATATTCAGTTAAAGAATATTTAAGTTTGATATCATCATTTCCAAAGGATCTAAAGATCAACAAAGCAGCTTCATCTGAAAAAAATGGAGGTGCAATTCTTGTAATCTTGTTCAATAATGACAAAATCAGAGAAGCAGTGGCTGGACCTACTCCTCTCAATCGTATCAGCACATTCAACGATTTTTTCACCAATGCAATGTACTCCTCTTTATCTAGAGCACCAACGTTATCACTAGCGCTTAGTATTAATTGAAATGCTTCCCTTGATGTACTAATAACGGTATCGTTATCATTTTGTGCTATTAGTTTCTTCAACGTTGGTCTAAATTTCCCCTTTTTCAACTTCCAATCCATCAACCTTTTCAACTCATCAAGATCGATATATAGTGTATCACTTTCTTTCCTTTTATACCTTTGCCAAAGTATAGTTGGAAATTCTTCATTTCTCCATATATCCAAATCAACAATACCCTTTTTGGAATTGCTCAATTCACCTAAAATTTGTTTGTAGTATAACTTATTGGCTTTTATAAGGGTTTCCGTGCTCAAAGTCATGATTGTACCTGCCCAAATATTCTTTTATTCCATAGAATAACTTTCGCCAGTATTGTCATTGGCAAAAGAACAAACAATGTTTTTCATAAAATCAGTTGACACATAAAAATAAAGCCATCACGTGAATTATTACATAACTAAAAAAAAAAAAGTAAAGCCAAAATCCCATCACAAAAATCAGTCATACTATTATTGAAAGGCCAAAAAAAAAAAAAAAAATTCAATTCAATTCAAAAGGGTTAAGAGTTAGCTAATCGCTTTGTATTTAAAGTGAGCATTGTAAGCGCTGATAGCCATAATTATTACCAACCATGTCATTACAGCTATTCAGTGACAAGGGGAAAGGTCCTTTGGCTTTGTCCAACAACATCAAACTTGCCATTGCAGCAAATGTCTACAAGACGAAACTCTCCACAGAGAAAGGTAAGTTTTTAACCGCTGATTTTATACGGAGTTTACCAATTTACTGACCAGTGCTTAATAGACGAACCATCATTATTGCTAAGGATCAAGGATTTAGAAATCACAGAACCAAATGCTATTGTTAAATATTTGGCTGGTAAATTCATCAGTTCTGAAGATATTGCATTTGAAGAAGATCAACTATATCCTCTATTATCTCAAAATTCACTTGATGGTGTCTCATCCACTTTAGCAAAAGCACCATCAACTGCATTAGACAAGATCACACCATCTTCTATTATTTTGTTTGCTTCAGCATATGCCTTGAGCAAAGAATCATACCCAGAATTTGCTGCTTTGGATGCTGTCAAATCTGCATTGGAATTGGCATCTAAGATCACCATTGTTGAACGTACCAAACCAACTCATACAGGTGCTAGTAATATTAAACCTGGGTTCGAAGTTAATGATCCAAAGGGAAAGATTCTTCCAAAGGATAATGAAAGAAATATAATCATCACTTCTGCTTTACCATATGTTAATAACGTTCCTCATTTGGGTAACATTATTGGTTCTGTTTTATCTGCTGATATCTTTGCTCGTTATGCAAAAGCTAGAAACTACAATACTTTGTACGTTTGTGGTACTGATGAATATGGTACTGCCACTGAAACTAAAGCTTTGGAAGAAGGTATAACCCCAAGAGAATTATGCGATAAGTTCAACGTTATTCATAAAGAAATTTATGATTGGTTCCAAATTGGATTTGACTATTTTGGACGTACTACCACTGACAAGCAAACTGAAATCGCCCAAGGAATTTTCTTACAATTACAAGAAAATGGATTCTTGGAGGAAAAATCTATGGATCAATTGTACTGTCCTGTTCATAAAGGATTTTTAGCTGATCGTTTTGTCGAAGGTATTTGTCCAAGATGTCAATACGAAGATGCAAGGGGTGATCAATGTGATAAATGTGGTAATTTATTGAATCCTTTTGAATTAATCGAACCTCGTTGTAAGATTGATAATGCCAAACCTGAAAAGAGAACTTCAGAGCACGTTTTCTTGAATTTGGATAAATTACAACCATCTGAAGAAGCTTGGTTCAAAGAGGCTTCAGAAAAGGGTGAATGGTCAAAGAATAGTATTTCCATCACTGGATCTTGGTTGAAAGAAGGTTTAAATGCAAGATGTATCACAAGAGATTTGAAATGGGGTGTTCCAGTTCCATTAGAAAAATTTAAAGACAAAGTGTTATACGTTTGGTTTGATGCTTGTATAGGTTATGTTTCCATAACTGCTTCTTATACCGATGAATGGGAAAAATGGTGGAAAGCTCCAGAAAATGTCCAACTTTATCAATTCATGGGTAAGGATAATACTCCTTTCCATACAGTTGTCTTCCCATCAACACAAATTGGTACCAAGGATAATTGGACTAAATTACATCACATCAATACCACTGAATATTTGCAATACGAAGGTGGTAAATTTTCTAAATCAAGAGGTATTGGTGTTTTTGGTAATAATGCTCAAGATTCAGGATTATCTCCTTCTGTTTGGAGATATTATTTGGCTTCAGTTAGACCTGAAACTTCAGATTCTCAATTTTCTTGGGATGATTTCCAATCGAGAAATAACAATGAATTGTTAGCCAACTTGGGTAATTTTGTTAATAGAATTGTGAAGTTTGTCAATGCTAAATATAACGGTGTCATCCCAGATTTTGATCCAAAGGAACTTACAAACTATGATTCAACTGTTGAAGATTTGAACAGATTGATTAAAAACTATGTTGAAGATCTAGAAGCTGTTCATGAACGTCGTGGTTTGGAAGATGCAATGGCAGTCAGTGCCCGTGGTAATCAATTTTTACAAGAAAACAAACTAGACAATACAACTTATAACGATCATCCAAAGAGAGCTGATGCTATTGTTGGTGTTGGTTTGAACATTGTTTATTTAGTTGCCTCATTAGTCTATCCATATATTCCAGAAACTACCCAGACAATAAACCAAATTTTGAATGCTCCACCTTTAGCCATTGGTGATAGTTTCAATCTGGTCTTACAAGGTGGTCATAATATTGGAAAAGCTCAATACCTATTTAGACGTATTGATGATACAGAAGTTGAACAATTGAGAGCTAAATATGGTGGTAAACAAGCCGATGATGAAAAGAAGAATGAAGAGAAGAAATAGATTTGATTTTTTTAGATCTTGGCGTAATGAAGAGAGATTATTAAAGTAATTTGTTTGTAGTATTTCTTCAAATTTTAATCCCATCTCGGTCTGGCTTCACATCACCATTTGACGGTAGGACCACACATTATAGTTTTTTTTTTTTTTTTTTTTTTTTATATTTCAGAGGAAGGCATCACACCTGTCTGATTTGACAATAAAGGGAGAAGTTCTAACAGATCCATCAGATCAATCTTAACCATGTCTGATGCTATACTGGAAGAAGCGAGGGGCCATCTTCAAAACATAGATGTCAGCGTAATATCACAAGGTGCCGAAGCCGTTGTGTTCACGACAAGGCAACATCCATACCTACCAAGCACGATAAAGCCCAAATCCATAGCACATACAGATAAATATATCATTAAATATAGACCCCCAAAATCATATCGTCATCCGAAGTTAGATGCCCAACTTACAAAGCATCGTACTTTGGCTGAATCAAGACTTTTACAAAAACTAACCACGATAAAAGAGGTTCATACACCAAATTTATTAGCTGTTGATCCAAGAAGTGGATTGATATGGATGGAATTTATTGGTGAAGAACTTAACAATGGGAGTTTGAGTTCGTTGAAAAATTACCTATGGCAATTCAATACAGATAAAATTGCTGCTCTATCAAATGACGTTGAGAATATCTTAAAAGATGTTGGGAAAGAAATTGGTTCATTACATTTGAACGATTTGATCCATGGTGATTTAACCAGTTCGAATATCGTACTACAGACGAATAAGAACACTGGTGTACTGGAAGCATACTTGATTGATTTTGGATTAGGTTCTCTATCGGCTTTGGTTGAGGACAAAGCTGTTGATTTATATGTTCTAGAAAGGGCAATTTTAAGTACACATCCACTTTATTCCGAAAGTTACAACAAATGGTTAATGGAAGGCTATTCAAGTGTTTTCAGAGGCAAGCAAAACTCCAAAAAATTGAAAGAAATACTGAACAGATACGAAGATGTTAGAATGAGAGGTAGAAAAAGAAGTATGATTGGTTGAATATAGAATTGGAAAAAAGTAACTATTGTTAAATGTTTAGTGTAGAAAATGATCTATCAATCTCATTCTCTTCATGCTTTAAATGTCCAGTGTTTTGCTCTACAACTTCATCCCTTTTTCTCTGTGGTGTCAACAGGGTATTAGAACCTCCAAGATAACCTGGTGCAACTTTCCTCACTATATTGTCTTCCCAATTCTTAAAAGATTGCTTTTCTTCCATTCCATAGCTTTGAACATCTTTTTTAACATTTTCACACTCTCGTATCCAAGCATCCAAGTTCTCTTTAGTGATGTGTGTGTCCTGTAGAGATTGAGGTAATGGTTTGTACTGAGGTGGTAGTGTAACGGGCTTTGGAGGGTTGAAATACGGTGATTTTATTAGTGGCACTTGTGCCAGTAGTTGGTAGGCTATAATTATATCTCGTTTGTTAGTACCATAAATTTAATCAACAAATGACGTTCTTATGACAATATTCATACCTTTCTCGTTCTCCATAGCGTGTGACGAATTCAACTTATATCTGTGTATGGCTCTATGACACTGGTCTTTTTACACGATAATTACACATTGGTTTTGAGATACTTTTTTATCATTGTAAAGTTCACAAGATACCCTCCCCGAGATTCTAAGGAGGAGTATCAACAAAATCTAAAATCTACACTGGCTCCTGCCGCCGGTCGCCAAAACCCGTACTTTCCACTAGAAAAAAGAGAGACTAAAAATCTATTGTACTTTCAAGTGACTTAACTCGTTCTCTACGCAAAGGAAACGAAACAAGCTAATACAAGATGCTCACACCTCCAATCAACATCACCAAATGGGTCAAAGAGAATGAACATCTCCTACAACCGCCGGTCAACAACTTTTGTCTACACAGAGGTGGATTTACTGTCATGGTGAGTATTGGTTTTATATCATATGACAATCTCCGAATGTGTCTATGCATATCAAATAGTATCACTAACAAGAATTTGCAATTAGATCGTTGGTGGGCCAAATGAACGTACAGATTATCATGTCAATCAAACACCAGAATGGTTCTACATGTACAAAGGTGATATGCTGCTTAAGGTTGTTGATGATGGTGAGTTTAAAGATATCCCAATTCAGGAAGGTGAATCATTTTTGTTACCTGGTAACGTCCCTCACAATCCCGTAAGATTCTCGAATACTATAGGTCTTGTGGTGGAACAAGATCGACCAGTCGGGCTAAATGATCAGATAAGATGGTATTGTACCAATTGCAAAGAGATAGTTCATAACATAAGCTTCTACTGTTCTGATTTAGGTACTCAAGTTAAAGAGGCAATACTTTCGTTCGATGATGATCTAAAGGCAAGAACCTGTGATAAATGTGGTACACTAAACTACTCCAAACCTCAAAATTGAACGCCTGTATATAATACATATATCTAGTAAGACTTTTATACTTCAAATGAATCATAATGACCTTCGAATGCATTTGTAAGCCATGATAGTAATCTCTCCATTATAACATTATATGCGTTATGATACCTGATATTATGATCAGAATCTGGAAAAATTCGTAAATCGTAGTTTAAAACATTGTGTATGTTAAAATCATCTATCAGTTTATACGTGTTTTGAACATGAACGTTATCATCACCAGTCCCATGCATGACCAAAAATCTCTTTGTATCTTTGAATGCATCAAAATCATTAATGCGTGCACCTTTATAACCTTCCTCATTATCAGATGGTAACCCCATATACCTTTCAGTATAAATACTATCGTATAGGTTCCAATTTGTCACTGGTGCAACAGCCATACCATATTTGAATACGTTTCCCTTGTCGAACTCTAAAGTTTTCAAAGTTGTAAAACCTCCATATGACCAACCCCAAATAGCAGTCTTTTTTGGATCTATATAGTTTCTCGAGTTTATCCATTTGGAGACAGCAGTTGTTATATCAACACCTTCATAATGACCAATCTTCCCCTTTGACCATGATCTATAAGCCCAACCTTGACCTCCAGTACCTCTTGGGTCAACGTATAAAACTATGGCATCCAATTTCTCAGCAACAGTATCCTCAAATGCAACATGGAATTTAACATCAACGTTTTGCGAACCTGGTCCACCGTAAACATTTACAAGTAATGGGTAGGTATGGTTTACTCTAAACTTTTCAGGTCTCATCTCAACAAGGTTAACCGTTATTGGAGCACCTGTTTCATCAGTGCCAATTTCAAGTGTATGATAAGTTCTTCTCTCTCCAGTGAAATCAATAAATCTCTTTTGATGATTTGAATTGTCTTCCAAATACATCATTGGGAAAGTTGGACCTTCTTTGGTTAAGACTGTATATCTTGTTGAAGGTGAAAATCCAGCTTCATAATAACCTAACTCATCAAGGTATGCTTGACCAGTGATGTTCCCAGATTTAAGTTCAATCGAGTATAAATGCTTTTCAAATGTTGATTGTCTATTCGCAGTGAAATAAACAAGGTTATCCTCTTTGTCAAAGGCCAATATCTCAAGTACTTCCCAATCACCATGTGTTAAGAAGGTAGGTTCATTAGCTTCAGGGGATTCAAAGAAACCTAAATGGTTATAACCTTGGTTACTAACGATGTCAATAAAACCAGGCTTATTACGACCATTTGATTCATTTCTTGGAATTGAAAGTTGCTTTGAAAAATTGTCAACCCATCCGTTATATTCTTCAGCTGTATCAATCTTATAGGTAATTCTTGATAAGCTCTCTCCAGTGTTTAAAAGTCTATGATTCAAATATCTCGAGGTTCGATCTGATTCTTTGATAATCGCATTCGTCTCATCAACCCAGTTGACACCATAGACTATGAAATCCTCACCAAGTTGAGAATCAGATCTATCAACAGTAGAAACTTCACCAGTCTGCACACTGTATTGTAATACGGTTATAATAGGGTTATTATCTCCAGGTTTTGGATAATGAATCAACTCCGAACTTGGATATCCTTCAGAATCAACAAATTTTTGAAGGTTTAATGATCGAACTTTTCTATCGTCGATTTTCAAGAACAGCAAAGTTTTCTCATCTGGTGACCACCAATAGGCATGATCCGAACTCAAGACCTCTTCTTCGTAAACCCAATCAGGCTTCCCATTGAGAACTTCATTAATACCGTCAAAAGTTACTTGAGTAACCTTTTTGGTATTAATGTTCACGTAATACAAATTGTTTCCTTGTATAAAAGTTATGTAGTTTAACTTTGGTGACCAAGCAGCATGTTGCAAAACATCTTCTTTACCCTTGATTGAGATATATTCGTCCCGCGTTATATCATATAGCCAATATTTTGCTAAACTTGAATGTCTGAATTGTTTGACAGAGTTTGTTTTTATTAATGCAAAAGTTAAATTGTAATTTGGTGAAAATGATTCAACCTCATACTCTTTATCTTCAAAAGTGAACTTAACACCTTTATGTAGCACCTCACTGTATTTTGTTTCGGCAAGTTTCCTTACTATGAAGTTATCGTTTTCCTTTATGGTGTATAATCCTTCGTCTTCATGTTTATATAAATCTGGTGCTGCTATAAACTGAACAGCAGTATTGAACAGTTCCGGTTCAAAAGTCTTGGTTGAGATTTCTTCTCTTGACTTGTGTATATCATACTCTTTCACAGGTATGATGGGCCTTTCAGCTGCCGCGGCTGAGTTCTCAGTTTTAGGAATGCTTGAACTTGGGATTGGGTGATTAGAAGGTTTGGTAGGATGTGGGCCAGATAAGAGTATATATATCCAAGTTGCAATTAGTAAACTGAATCCTGATATCGACAGTAAAATCCAGAGTTTTGAAGTTTTCTTCGTAAAAGCTTCCTTCTGTCTCTGTATGAAGTTTGCATTTGTTCTAAAATCTTCAATATCACGATTTTCATTCAAATTGTCCAAAGAGTCAAAGATATTGGAGGTCGTTGAGTTGCTTGATTGCTCAGAGAGCCTGCTGAATGCATTTGCATCATCTTCATCATCATCACCTCTAGCATATCCAGCACCAGATACATCCTCATTGTTCGCTATCAGAGGTTGATTAGGTCTATCATCGTCTAATCCAGGCTCTTGATTCTGGTATTGATCTCTCGCATCACTTGTGTCTACCATCTCATAGCTCTCTGAGCCAGAGGAATTGATTGGCTTGAACATTGCACCGAACGAACTAAGCAAGCATGAAGTTGGAAGAGTAAAGAGCTTCAACAATGGATTAGGTGGTAAAGGTTAATTTAACCCGCGTGTGTGTGTGTGTGTGTCTATCTATGTGTCCTTTTGGGCTCGATTTTTATACTTTTTCACCTTGGACCGATTTTAACCCTTGTAAGGAAAAACTCAAGAGTGCCAAGTGGATGTGAGTTGAGATGTATATTCATAATCAGTAACAGGCTAACTAAGTAAATGTTAGTGCCTAAAGTTTCGTTTTCATATCCACTTTTCCTTCTACAAATCCATCCAGCTCACTACTGGCTAAATTTTAAGGCCCTTGCTAATAAAAGACTAATGGTTATTAGTAATGAAAAAGCACAAAGTCATACTAAAATAAATCTTTCTCATTATATATTCAATCAAAATAGACCATTTGCAGAACATCAAAATCCAGTCAAAGATGATCGGTCCAAGAATACCAAAAGAGATACAACTAGCAAGAGCTGAAAGGTTGGGACGAGTGTTAAATCCAGAAGTCGAGAATGCACATGAGAGCTTATCAAGTAATGACAAATGCGATCACAAAGGCTACTCGAGAGAGAACCAGCCCTCACTAATGGAGCTACATCAGAAGAAGCTACAAAACCAAAGCACTAAACAAGTCACTTACAACACAAGTGAGAGTCATGAAGAAGAGGTCCGCACAGAAATAATACGAAGAGCCAATAATTTCAGCGATAGGTTTACAAGAGGTGATTAAAGAGAAACAAATAAAATCACTTTATTATTATATACACCAATTTTCAATGACCAATTTGATCAAAATCTCCTTGGAATGCATCTTTCAACCAGGTGGATAACTTGTCATACACAATTGCATTGGCATTATGATAGTATATACTATGTTCCGAATCAGGGAAAACATGCACATCATAGTTCTTAGCATCACCAAGATCTAATAAATCCAACAAAGAGTAAGTGTTTTGAATATGAACGTTATCATCAGCTGTCCCGTGCATAACTAAAAACCTTGAAACTTTCTTCAAGTTATCAACATCTGAGATCTGGGAACCTTCATAACCCTTTTTGTTATTATCTGGTGTATCCATATATCTTTCAGTATAAATAGAATCGTATAATAACCAATTGGTTACTGGTGCAACAGCCATACCATACTTGAAGACTTCACCAGCATCGTATTCCAAAGTCTTTAGAGTAGTGAACCCACCGTATGACCAACCCCAAACAGCAGTTCTTTCAGGATCTATATTAAATTCTTCATTTTCAATCCATTTTTGAGAAACTTTGACAATATCTCTCGGTTCCCAGTATCCAATTTTTTTATTAGCCCAGGATCTAAATTTCCAACCTTGACCTGCAGTGCCTCTTGGTTCGATAATCAAAACCACTGCGTCTAAAGTTGACGCAACTGTATCTTCGAAATCTATATCAAAAGTAGATTTCACAATTTGAGAACCTGGTCCAGCATAGAAGTGGACTAACAAAGGATGTTTTTTAGACTTATCGAAATCCTTTGGTAGGATTTGAATAACGTTTAGTTCAACAGGTGTGCCATCAGGGTTTTCATCAACTGTAATTCTATGGAAAGTTCTTTTTGGTAAAGCATAAGTTAATTTAGACATTTCAAAGAATGCAGGATTGGATAATTTTGCCAAACCTTTAGCATTGTTCGTCTCAAAGATTTGTTGATAAGGAGTTTCAGGGCCCTCATAGTTCAGTGAAATATATTTCCCACCAGGTGAGTAATGAGAGTTATAATGTCCTGGCTTATCATTCTCAATAAAATTTGATATTTCAGCTGTCACTAAATCCACAGAATAAATATGTCTATCAATGGAAGATCTTTGATTTGATGAAAAGAAAACTGAGTTAGAGTCCTCATTATACGCCAGTTCAGAAGTTGAAACCTCCCAATCACCTTTAGTTAATACTTTTGGTTTAGAAGATTGTGCGTTCTCAAAGAAAACCAAATGATTATATCCATCAACAACAATTGTATCAACAAACCCCCAATTTTCACGACCATGCTTTTCACTTGGTGGAATCAACAATGGGTCATTAAACTTTTCAATCCATCCACCGTATTCTTTTACAGCATTAACTTCATAAATAACTTCACTTTGGCCATTTGAAGGATTAAAAGTTCTTATATTCAACAAATTTGATTCCCTATCAGTTTCCTTTATGACAACACTGTCAGAACCAACATAAAACACTTCGTAAACGACATATTCTTCACCTAGTTTAGATTCCTTTCTATCCATTTCTTTGAATTCTTTTTTAGCCAAATCATAAGTTAACAATGAAACCTTTGGATTTGGAAAACCTGGTTTTGGATATGAAATTTCCTTTGAGATTGGATATTTCGTAGCACCACCTTCTGGGGTTTGAACATAATAATCAATGTTATAGTTTGGCACTTTGCTATCATCGGTTCTCAAAAAAGTGAATGTTGTTTCATCTGGAGACCACCAAATTGCTTGATCAACAGCTAAGACTTCTTCTTCATAAACCCAGTCTGTTCTACCGTTGAATATCTTTTCTGTACCGTCTTCAGTTATCTGATGAATCTTGCCATCATCCAAAGTTTGAAGATAGATATTGTTTTCGAACACTATAGTAATGTACTTATAATTTGGAGACCAACGGGCAAATGAAATTTTAGAAAGTTCACCATCTTTGATAGATATAGGAGTGAAGGTATCCTCTTTCAAGTTGTATATCCAATAGTAAGCTATTGAAGAGTGTCTATAAATTTTATCGACATTGGTACCAACAATTGCATATTTTAAATCAAATGTTGGCTTGAAAGTACTTATGGTGTATGAGATTTTTTCATGTTTAAATTGTAATTTAGAAACAAGTTTTTGTTTGAAGGTTTCATCTGATGCCTTTGCAGCATAAAATCCATCACGATCTGGATAATAGTATAAACCTTCATCTTCTATATCTTTGCTTGAAGCAGGAGGGGTTATGAATTTTAAGTTTGTATCAAAGACGTAAAATCTACCCGATCTAATATCAGCCATTGTAACTTTTTGTTTCCCACCTATTGATTTGACAGGTAGTATGGAAACTGAATCTGGCTCTTTATCTTTGTTTTTATCACTGTCTTCTTTGGTATTCTCCTTGCTGCTAGCATCATCTTTCACGTCCGTGTCTGAATGAACTTTAGATTTTTCATCAGTTGAATCTTTGAGAGGTTCTTCATCGTCTTCTTGGGAAGTGATCTGTTCAGTATCATCTTGATCAACATTACCGGTTATATCATCTTGATGACCTTTTTGTTCCTCGGTAGGCCTTTCGAGGTTTTGATCATTAGGATTTCCAACTTCAGCATTAGAATCATTATCACCAGTACTTCCTATTTTACTCTTGTAGTAATCCAACACATTTGAACCATGATCTGTAGAATAAAGTGCTATACCAATGATCCAGACCAACAAAACGGATCCTAATATTATTAATACCTTTTTGTTTCTCTTTGAATTGAAAATTTTTTTTACTCTAGCTTTAGCATTGGCTCCACTATCACTACTTGTAAGCTTGTTAAATTTACTCTTCAATAGATTTGCATCAATGGAATTGGTGGAGTTTGGAAATTCACTATCATTATCACCGTCATTTCCACCTATGTTTGAAGTATTGGTAGCGGCTTCTAAATCATCTTCAAACTGTGGATTATCCACCAGCTCGTAATTTCCTTTACCTCTAGCCATGTTTTAAAAGGTCAAAGATAACTAAAAAAACAAAGGATTGCCACTACAACTAGGGGCAGTGAGATAATTAATACCTCTTTGTCAATTAGAAGGCTTGACAGGTGATAAATCGAAAAGGTTTACTGAAAAAATGTTTCAGGTTTGTGCTTTATTTAGTTACCATTGAGACCCTAAAGCGGTATCTGCGATAAAACAGTTGTAAGTTTGACACCTTGCGCTTTCTCCGATACGATCTTTTTTTTTTTGCCCACTGCCAAATTAAATGTACACCTTTAATTGAAAAGACGAGATGAGACATAAGTCCAAGAGAAATGGGAAGAAAAAGACAAGCATCACGGAGTTGACGAGTTTGAAAGAGGAAGGAGTTGCTCGTTTAACCAGACAATCTTTGTTACAAATCTCTCTTTTCTAAAAGCTTTAACGTGCAAGTTTGATAAATTTGATAAATTCTGCCCTCGAATCTCAGGGTAAACTGGAAAAAAAAATTAAATCTCGAGAAGTTAACCAAAAAAAAAAATTTAAACCTACTAAGTCTAAAATGGAAATGTGTAGAATGGTGAAAAGTTTCTACGAAAGAGAGAGAGAGTAACTCAGACAGTTTAACTTAGCTCCCACTCAGTCACTGCACAAAGGGAAAACAACAATAATGTCCAACACACTGTTCGATGATATATTCAACATAACGGAAGTTGATGCCGCTAGATACAACAAAGTTTCAAGAATTGTAGGTTCATCAACAACCTCATCAGATATTAAAATCACATTGGATATAAATAGTGATCTCTTCCCAGTTAAGACCAATGATTCTTTGACCATCACACTAGCATCCTCTTTGTCTTTAGAAGAAGACAAAAATCCACAGAGCTCTAATGCATCTTGGAGACCTCCAAAGGCTGGTGATAAATCATTAGCCGATGACTATGACTACGTTATGTTTGGTACTGTTTACAAATTTGAAGAAAGTTCTGATGACAAAATGTAAGTTAACTCTACAAACACGAATCTGACTTCTCGTTTACTAACTATGCTTTCTTTTAGTGCTGTTTATGTTTCATTTGGTGGATTACTGTTAAGTCTTGAAGGTGGTTATCGTCACTTGTCTAGTTTGAAACAAGAGAACGTTTACTTGCTAATACGTCGTTAAAAATCTTTTTCACTCTAATTATTAGATTCTAGATGATTCAAAGAAAAAAATGCTGTACTATAGATAAAAGGCTATTTATAATAAAGAACTTTAATGCTTTTTTATGTTTGTAGATTCAGCTTGTAATGATTTATTAGACAATAACTAGTGGTGATGAGCTATAGATACATCAATAATTTATAGGCTCTCTTCAGATTGTTGGTAACCCCCAACAGGCATTAACCAAGTAAAAACATCAGCGGATTTAGCGAGAACTTTGGGGCTTGTTCTCCACGCCGGCCATAAGCAATTGAATTATTATCGCCGTCAAAAATTTCAATTTAATTTACGTTCACTACAAAACATGAATTGTCAAAGGAATTAATAGTCATTAACTCAACCACCATTCAATCACTTAGCTAAACTCATACTCACAATGTCCAAAGACACCATTTCAACTCAAGTACAGGAAATTGCCGAATCGACTAAGCCAGGGATCATTGATGATTCAGACTCAACAGATTCATCTATTCGTTATGCTGCTTATGCCAATAGATTAAGAACCATTCTCTTAACATCTCATCGTTATGTTGCATATACTTCTGACATTGGTGAATCATTTAGACCTGCTGTATCTCCAAGTCTTGTCAAGTTCTGTTATGGTATTTCATGGACGTATATAATTGGTGATGTGTCATACGAAGCATGGAAGGCAAAATTAAGACAAGAGGGTCGTTACGTACCAGGTTTAAAACCTTGGGATACTGTACCTGAAGCTAGCCCAGAGGCTCAAGCATTGGCTAAGTTGAACCATGCGCCAGATTGGAAACTGGCTGCTTTAGAAAGAGGTTTGTTTCAAAGTATTGCAAGTATGGGTTTACCTGCATTAACCATTCATAGCACTGTTAAATATGCTACTGAATATGCCGAGAAGAATGTTAAAAACGTTAGATTAAGAACTTGGGGTCCAATAGGTTTAGGTTTGGCAATCGTTCCTGCATTGCCTTATTTGTTTGATAAACCTGTTGAACATGTTTTGGGATTAGCTTTCAAACAAGTTGATAACTATCTATACAAGAATGAAAAATTGGATTGAAAGGATACACCCCCCCACCACATACATAATTATTTGTTTGCCCTTTAGAATATTATATACACTACAGAAATTCTCAAATTATTGATAACATTTGCTTTGTAGAACTCAAATCCTGATTTTGTTATATAGCATATACTAATAAGCCCACTGTCTAACCAATGCAAATGAGAAATTAACAACAAATCCAGCAACAATAGCCATTTTCTGCCTTTTAGAAAACAGATTCTCTTCTTTTAACAAGAATAAACTTAATACACCTAATAAACAACCAATTAAAACTCCAATTAATAAATCTTCATTGCCTCCAAATGTAGAATTCCCCACGTTTAACCCATTAAATTCATCCATCTCATTTACAGAACTATCAATCCATCTTTCTTCCAACTGTCTAATATCTCTACCTCCATTTTCATTGTTAGTGGGTAAATCTCCATACAACTGTCTAAACTGTTGTCTTAATGCATTGATATCCTCTTGTGAAAACCCAGCTGACGCTAATCTATCAAACCCTATAGGTGCTGGGGTTGTGGATTGTTCAGGTATTCTTTCGTCAAGTTCGTTTTCCTTTTGTAATTCTTCAGCTGTCAGTTCATCACCTATAAGACAATGTATATAAAATTTGTTATACCGATCATTATTCTCATCATTTGATTGATAATCCTTGTTATCAATGGTCCTATCTACATCCGCACTTGACTTATTGAATTTAAGAAATCTTTGATATTCTTCATGCAAATTTGTCTTTTCTGTCAACACCCGACCAGCATGTATGAACCTTAGTCTCTTATTATATAACTCATTAGCTGATTGTCTTACTTTTTTTCTTATCGAACTAATTGTAAGTTTAAATATATTGACAGGTGGTATCACCAAATCAGTGTATACTCCACTTGAGAATCTAACAACTACTTGTACATTTTCTGAATCACTTTTGATGCTGTTAGTCACCGGTATGCTCATCTTAGCCTAGAAACTAGTTCAGTTTGTGTACTTTCTTTCTCATTACTGGTTGTATATAGATAATGATCAAATAGCACAACTGAGCCCTATTAAACTCACTCCACTCTATTTTGGAACCTAAAAGCATTACCGAGGGTAACTTGTCACATGATACGGCAATGCTATTTGAAAAATGACATTCAAGTATAAATTGAAAAAATTTTCAACTTTTTCAACCTTTTCCACTATAAACTATTCATGTTGGTTTCCTTTTTAAAATCTCTATCAATCTTATTATTAAGTGCGGACAACCAGGACTCTAACGTGTTGCTTTTTCCATATTTAATGTTTTACTTTGGAAAAGGCGTCAAGTCCTTGGAGAGATTAAATTTCTGTTCATCTTAATGCTCTTTTGTTATATCTTACTTGTCGCGACTACTCTTGCAGGTGGATCCGTGTTGGGTATAGCAAGGGCTGGTAGACCATACAATTCTATTCCATGTATTATTAGTTTAGTAGTGTATAGCTTTGGAAACACTAATTTAGAAAACCTCTGGTTTTTTACATACACTCATGTAGAAATTTATTGAAACGTGATTTATTAGAATATTTGAATTACTATGTACGGGGTGTTATAAAATGGAAAACGAATTGAATGCTTTGGAGAAAAGTGCTAATTCATATAGTTAAAATTTCCTCTTGTATCCTGGTAGGATTACATCATGGTTTTGAGTAGCAAAATGAAAAGAATTAAACTTTATAGTGAATAGTTCTGAAGAAATCCATGGTTGTAGTGAAAACAACCAATAGAATACCACCACCTGGTCCTAATCTCAACACTTTTGGTAAGAAACCTTTGTACAATGCACCAAATCCTTCTTCTTTGTAAATTAGAGCTAAACTTGGAATAGTCCAGTTATATTTTCTAACAACACC
Source organism: Taiozyma peoriensis (assembly GCA_030574875.1). Lineage (NCBI taxonomy): Eukaryota > Fungi > Ascomycota > Saccharomycetes > Phaffomycetales > Wickerhamomycetaceae > Taiozyma > Taiozyma peoriensis. The sequence goes on from JAJMFM010000023.1 coordinate 39,047, forward strand.
TGGTACAGCAACGGTATTTTGAATTCTTGATTTAACAACATCAAAAGGAGTGTTAAAAATAGTACCGAAAGTACCACCAATAGCACCAGCAGTTAAATCGTTTAAAGTCTTTTGAGTAGAAGTCTCAGCTTTTGGTAATAGTTCTCTAATTTGGAAAATAATACCAAAATAACCTGCATTCCAAACAATATGTCTCCATAGAGTAGCTTCTAAACCGTTATATAAGGATAAAACACCTTCGTTTTTAATAGTTTTGAAAAAGGCATCTGGAACGGATTTATATGGGGAATTTATATCTTGAACTCTAATTTTAATCAATTCAAATGGAACAACTACAAATGATTCCACAGCACCTGCAGAAGCACCAGACAAGATGGATAACGGTTGAGTTATTTGTTGAACACCAAATGCCTTTTTATAAATTTTCGTGAATTCATCATTAGCAGCAAATTTTGTAGCTCTTTTTGGTGCTTCCATTAAAATTGGGGCCGTAATACCTTTGTAAAGTCTTGATGGACCTTCATGTTTAATAATCTTGGTGAAACAATCAATAACACCTGTATAAGTTTCACTGGCTTTAGCTGTTGAAGAAGCAGCACCAACTTGAAGTTGAATTCTAGTTTTAACAACGTCCAATGGATACATTACTAAAATTTCTGAGACACCAGCGACGGCCCCAGCTAAGAATTGATAAACAAATGGTAGCGCTTTGTAATATATATGTTAGTTGCAATCACAATGTCATTCTGTGGAAACTTGTTTCACTTACGTCTTTGATCTGCACTCATTTTGAAGTTTATTATTATAAAGTTATGGCTTTATGATATTTATGGGGTATAAAATCTATTGTGAATTAACTAGAGACAAAGAAGCACTAAAAAAGAAAAAAAGAAAAAGAACTAATAAGAACAAGGAGAAATCCAAGAACAAATAAAGAGCTTTATAAAATTGGCCAAAGTAGAAGAAACGGTGACTACCCTAGTTGTATATCGAAAGATTTCTATACTTTATCTATCGATTGGTTTATTGATAAAAGAACAGAAAGATTTGTTGTAAGTATCTTTTTTCCTGCTTATTTTCAAATTGTGGATCTTCACTAAATTTTATATGGGATATATTATTTTTTTTCAACTTTAGATTACCGGATAAATTTTTTAATTTAGGATAAAAACTTTCGCTGAAATATTTTTCGCTTACAGGAGAAGTGATTTGTCACCGAATTTAGGCAGATTCTCCAGTAAAATTTTCCCTTTTAGTAAACCAGTGGGCAGTGAGATCTGGAAGGAGCCGTGTAACAATATTAGTGAACCCAGAAAGTTCCTGGACAACAACTAAGCACTGGGCAACTGTATTTCCACTACGCCAAACGGAGTCTTGTTAGTAGATCTTTAGGCTGTGGATTGTTTGTGATTGCATACAGGAACAAAGTTACTGAAAAGAGAGCTCCGATCTTCAATTACAATATCAGCTGTTTTATTGGAGTACAGGGAAAAAGATGGAGATTTCCGGGACAACATTACCTAAATGAGTTCAAAACCAAACCAAGTGTAACAGTTTGGGGTAATGTAATATGTCTGACTAACATTTGGATCACTATTTTACACAGTACACTAGAATCTAAAGTGCTGAACATTTGTTAATCTTGAAAGACGTTGGTTTCACATATTTAAAACTGATCTCTTTGAGCATTGAATAGATTACTGGTAACTAGTGATTGTCTGGTACCCTAACCAGAGTGAATAGTTAACTTGATCAATCATCCGTGCCTATCTATTGTATTTACCAGTTAAATATGAACTTTTTTTGTAGCTTATTGTGTGCTTGTTTTATCACTTCTTTTAATTTGCACCGATCTGGGTTTTCGGTTTATGAATGTCGGGTGGAAGTAGCCGTGATCTGAATACACAATAAGATGCTGCATGGAATTTCCTTAAAGAATAAATTCTATTTCAAAGGTGTCAAAATGTCAATTGATTATTTTAAGAGAGCAAGTACATATATACATCTAGGTAGTGACATTGAGGGTCCACAGCTTAATTAACCACAAAATCTATCGCAATGTCTTTGGTAAGATTGGCTTCAACATCCACCATAAAAACCATTGTAACTTTCCCTGGTCAAGGCCAACTTATACAACCATCATTCATTCAAGATATACAATCCCAACTTGATTTGAACGATTTCCGATCTAACCTATCAAATCAAATTTCCTCAGACTTCACATCTAAACTATTCGAATTGGATTCGCTTGATAAATTTTTACTTGAAACATCTAATCTACAGCCCTCAATCGTATCATTTTCATTATTGATACTCGATCTACTATCCAAGGCTAAAGGGGAAAAAATTCAAGCTTCCTATACTTTGGGCCACTCCTTAGGCGAATTGACGAGTTTGTTGAGTAACGGTGTATGGGATCCTAAACTTGCACCACTTTTGGCACATAAAAGAGGTTCTTTAATGGAAAATGTATTGAAAGATAGCAAAGAGACTTATGGAATGGTTGCTTTGATGTTTGGTAAACCTGAAGTCAACAACGTGATAGACAATGTATTGACAAAGTTCAAAACTGTGCACGTTGCCAATAGAAATACTTCTTTACAAACTGTTATATCTGGTGAATCAAAAGAGTTAAAGGATGTACTTGAAGTTTTAAAGACTAAAGAGAAAATAAAAACCATTCCATTGAAAGTCAAAATCCCATTTCATAATCCATTATTAGAAGAGTCTAAATATCAATTTACAAAGTTTATAGAAGAACATCATCCAATTGACAAAACAGCTCAGCTACAAGTTCCAATCATCTCCAACCTAACTGGTGAATTGGTCTTCACACATGGTGATGCAGTCGGAAATTTCATAAACGACTTTATAAGTCCGGTCCTTTTTGGTAAATCTATTGAGAATATACTGAAAACTCATGATAAGTTTAGAATTATCAACATTGGTCCAAATTCAAAAGTTAACGTTGGACTGTTAAGGAAAATAGATTCTGATGGTAAAATTGTTGAGAATATCTCAATTGAAACCCCAAAGGATTTTGAATCCTTCACTCAAAAGTTGGATTAATTATAGTATTAACTTCATACTTTGCCTCGAGAGAAAAAAAAACATCAGCTTGCCTGGGTAAACAATCTACAACTATTAAATTCAATCTCTGTAGTTTCTTTCAACATTATTTTTATTGTCTTTGTCACCAAATTTCATTGTCAGTTCAATAAATCAACATCCGTCTATTGTTGAGAAGATTTGACATGTTTTTAGTGAGTATATCACAGCCCTATCCCCCATCACGTGATACAAATACCCTAAAGCCCTATTAGCATCCATACACCGCCAGAACTAAAAATCTCATTTTTTTGCCCCTAATTGAATTTCGCGAAAGTGAAAAATTTATTTTTCCATCAACAAAAGATGATTCCAGTTTACTATTAGGGAAAAAAAAAATTAAAGGTTTCTTAAAACTCACTTAGAATAGACATCGAATAAGATAGCTCTTTTTAGATACCCTTAACTCAGTTATATATTAATTCAAGATGGTCTTCCAAAAAGCTGAAAAAACCTCTGCTTATCACTCCCGTTTCCAAACTCCTTTCAGAAGAAGAAGAGAAGGTAAAACCGATTACTACCAAAGAAAACGTTTAGTCGCGCAACACAAGGCTAAATACAACACTCCAAAATATAGATTAGTTGTTAGAATCACCAACAAAGATATCATTGCTCAAATTATCTCTTCCCAAATCACTGGTGACGTTGTTTTAACCGCTGCTTACGCTCATGAATTACCAAGATACGGTATTAACCATGGTTTAACCAATTGGTCAGCTGCTTACGCTGTTGGTTTATTAATTGCCAGAAGAGCTTTACAAAAATTAGGATTGGATGAAACCTATGCTGGTGTTGAAGAAGTTGAAGGTGAATACGAATTAACCCAAGCCGTTGAAGATGGTCCACGTCCATTCAAAGTTTTCTTAGATGTTGGTTTAACTAGAACCACCACTGGTGCCAGAGTTTTCGGTGCTTTGAAAGGTGCTTCTGATGGTGGTTTATACATTCCACACTCAGCCAACAGATTCCCAGGTTGGGATATCGAATCTGAAGAATTAGATGCTGATACTTTAAGAAGATATATCTTTGGTGGTCACGTTTCTGAGTACATGGAAGAATTAGCTGATGATGATGAAGAAAGATTCAGAACTTTATTCAAAGGTTACTTAGCTGATGACATCGAAGCCGATGCCATTGAAGAGTTATACTCAGAAGCTCATGAAGCTATCAGAGCTGACCCAGCTTTCAAACCAACTGAAAAGAAATTCACCAAAGAACAATACGCTGCTGAATCTAAAAAATACAGACAAGTTAAATTGACCAAAGAAGAAAGACAAGCTAAAGTTGCTGCTAAAATTGCTGCTTTCAAAGCTGAACAACAAGAAGAATAAATTTTTTAGAACTTTGTGTATATTGAACTCAAAATTCTGAAAATTAGTTTGTCTCTTTTCTTAACCATTTATTTAAATGTAGTATTCTCAGTAAATTTAAAAGCATTTTAGTACTTTCGAAGCCCGGTACCCGAATTTTCTAGGCGGAACTGTCAGAAGCGATCTTTTTTTTATTTTATTTGCTTTTTACTGAGCACATAATGACGTACGGAGTAAGGTTGTAAATATTTCGACACTAAAATTTAAAAATAGCAGTAAAATAACAAGAATCAACACATACTCTATAATCAGATTATTCATTCTGTATAATTTCGATTAGCGTGCAAGAACTAACAACTGCACAATGTCTAAATATCCAGCTAAAGAGCATGCGCTCAATGTCAAGAAGCATCTAAGCGCAAAGGTCAAAGATCTATCAAACTACGCCCTCTACCTTTCTGGTTCGGTACAAGAGTCTGAAAAGTATTCAGATTCTGCTAAGAAGTTCAAGCAAGAGCGTTATTTTTACTATTTATCAGGTTTCAACTTCCCTGGTGGTCACATCTTTTTCGATTTGAATAAGGAGGAATTGATTTTATTCTTGCCAGAAATCGATTATGACTCTGTTATGTGGTCAGGATTCCCAATATCACCTGAACAAGCTAAGGAAAAATATAACGTTGATAAAGTTTTATACGAAAGTGAAATTGATAGTTATTTAACCAAATATGATTATAACTTAACATTAGATATTAATTCAACCAACAAAAAGTATTCTAATTTCCTTCAACAAAATAACAAAAATTTATTTTACGCTCTAGATGAAAGTCGTTTAATCAAAGATGATTATGAAATTGTCCAATTGAGGAAAGCTGCTAAGATTACTGATAACTCACATCTAGCTGTATTATCAGCACTACCAATTGAGAAAAATGAAGGTCATATTCATGCAGAATTTATCTACCATGCTATTAGACAAGGTTCTAAAAATCAATCATATGATCCAATTTGTTGCAGTGGACCAAACTGTTCTACTTTGCACTATGTTAAAAATGATGATTCTTTAGAATCTAAAAACAGCGTGTTGATTGATGCTGGTGCTGAATGGGAGAATTACGCAAGTGATGTTACAAGAAGTTTCCCAATCAATGGTGAATGGTCCAAGGAACATTTGGAGATATATAACTTGGTTAGAAAGATGCAAGCAGAGACATTGAAATTAATCAAACCAGGTGCTCTCTGGGATGATCTACATCTTTTAGCACACAAAATTCTCATTGAGAAATTCTTGGAGTTTGGTATTTTCGAAAACGGTACAGTTGATGAAATCTTGGAGAGTAATGCAAGTACCATATTCTTCCCACATGGATTGGGTCATTTGTTAGGTTTGGATACCCATGATGTTGGTGGTTATCCAAACTATGATGATCCTGATGAAAAACTAAGATACTTGAGATTACGTAGACATTTACAGAAAGGATTCTATGTTACTGACGAACCAGGTGTTTATTTCAGTCCATATTTGATTGAATTAGGTTTAAAAGATCCTAAAAAGGCTAAATATATAAATCAAAAGAACATTAAACCTTACCTACCAGTTGGTGGTGTTAGAATTGAAGATGATATTTTGGTAACTGAAGATGGGTATGAGAATTTTACTGGAATCACTAGTGATCCAGAGGAAATTTCCAAAATTGTAAAAGCAGGTATTGCAAAAGGAGAAGATCATTTTCATAACATTGTTTAGTTTCATATACAAAGTGTCTTGATTTAAATTGCATAAGAGGCTGTAGCACTATTTAGCACTAATTGAAATATATATAATATACTCACTAATTCTAGAATTGTAATCGCCGCCTAACTCCCCTAAACTCCAGCTAGAAAAAGAAGTTCTCCACCCCACATCAAGAGACAAACACCAAATGCCATATGTAGCAAAATTAACAACCCCGGGTCCGGAATGATAAAGCCAACACGCGAAAATTCCTTATTATTAACACCTCGACTGCCTAATTGGGTGCATTCTCGTCTTTTTTACGTAAGAAAATCTCGCGAATCACAATGTGGATGACCGAAAATTTTTCTTTCATATTCTTTTTCTTCGTCTGAATATTTCTTTTATCTTAAAAATCTGCATAGATTAATAATTTAATAGGGCCAAAATTTAAAAAAAATATAATAAAAGAAAAAGAATTAAAGCAATAATTCCTTTCTTATAAAATTTACCATATCTGACAACTTTGTAATTCTTTTTACGTATTACACAAATTAAAAATCATTAGTGATTTAGTAACGATTAAAAAACTTACACAATGTTCAGATCCACTACATCCAAACTAGTTCAAAACACATTTAAACCACTATTGCAACAAACAAGACAATATCATCCAAAAGTCATTGATCATTATCAAAATCCTAGAAATGTTGGTTCTTTAAACAAAAAACTTACAAACGTGGGTACTGGTTTAGTCGGTGCACCAGCCTGTGGTGATGTTATGAGATTACAAATTCAAGTAGATGACAAGACTGGTATCATACAGGATGTTAAATTCAAGACTTTTGGTTGTGGTAGTGCGATTGCTTCTTCTTCATATGTTACAGAGTTAGTTCGTGGGAAAACTTTGGAGGAAGCCTCACAAATAAAAAACAATCAAATTGCCAAAGAACTAAGTTTACCACCTGTTAAGTTGCACTGTTCAATGTTAGCTGAAGATGCTGTCAAGGCTGCCATTAAAGACTACAAGTCCAAACAATTCCGCGCTTAATTAATATCACGGATGTTTGATTTCTGCTTTGATTTTACCGCGCGATTAGTAAATTGATATAGTGGGAAGTGACATATGTAAATAAGTTACGGAGAATTCAAAAGAGGAGAGTTTGTTCAGTTCTTTGGGTGAGAGAGAAAGAAGCCGATATAGTGCAAAGTCTTATGATTGTCTTTCCCACTACAAACATACATATGGTTGAGATTATCTGATTTTCAATTTTATAAGTTCATCTTATTACTATTAGTTATGAGAGGAGTGTATTGTTATGACTTTTTAAATTTTCATTCATCTTTTTTTTTTGATTGATTGAACATCAACCCCCCCATTGTACTAGATCATTCAAAGAAGTTCGTCAAGTAGATTACAAAGTTGAAGCACTATGATGCTGGGTCATACAGAGAGACGCAAAAGAAATGGAACATATTGACTATCTAGTTTAAGAGATATATTTTATAGGTTTTGTTCATTCATTAGTATATACTAAACGGAGTTTAATTATTTGTTTTAATCACCATTGTAAATAATGTAATTGTTTCAGGCTTATTCAACTGATTCTTATAGTTTGTAATATTTTGTAGTAATTTATAAGTCTATTCGACATATTGTCTTCAATTATTGTACAATAGACGAGATTAAGTTCTTTTACCACGGCACTCCATCATGATGTTTATCAATGTGAAGTATTAATTCTCACTCTTTCAAGCTCATCCTGTTTTATCATGTCTTTATTGCAAATCTACTATTATCTAAATCTTATTTCCTCTATAGCCTAATTGAATGAATATGACGTAATGTGAAAATAGTTTCGGTGTTGTGTAAAATACTGACATGTGCCTCTTATAAATGGTAACAATGATAAATGATACTCTCTTTTCTAGTTGGAATAACCAACTTGATATCACAATCTTACATAGGTTTTTTGAACCCAGTAGGCTCAAGAGTGACTGTGTAATCGCTAGTCTCCTATTCTCGCTATACTTAGTGAAATAGCTCCCGCCCAGCCGTTGTGCTAAAGGTTGATTTTGCCTGTGTTTTTTTTCCTTAGCGGCGATATATCTCGATTAAATACCGCTATTGATTTTCTAATAGTTAGTCTCCCTAACAAGTTTGGGCCAGTGGGTAAGTTTCATTTTTCCGACGACTCACTAAAAAAAAAAAAACAGACAACAGACAGACAAAAGCTGAAGAAAATTGCTCCACCCAGAAACAGACAGGCTCGGTTGTCGCCTCTGACAAAAATGGAGAAAGTCAAAATAAATATCAAAATATCAGCTCAGCGGTTCATCATCTTTTTTTAATTAGTTTCCATCTTCAATTATCTTCTTCAAACCATAGAATAATTTTTATAGTTCCCGTTTTCAAGTGAAGTTAGCATATGCTCATTAGCAAGAACAATCTTATTGGCTTTTCAACACTTTTCACCTATTAAACTACACATAATTTACTCCCTTGTCTTTTGCTTTCTCCATCATCTCATTCTATTTTTTTTTTCGATTAACCTTCCGGCAATCTACCCCAGGTGAAACCATAATAAGCATCTAAGAAGATATATAAAATAATTATAATCGGCATAAAGATTGGAACTACTTAGCTATCTCTGACACATCCATACCCATATCACATATATCAAGCTAACTGGCTTGAAATATATCAAGCGCCTATTTCCAAATCACAGACTGAAAGTGCCCTTTTTTGGTTGATGACTTCCACAAGTCAAAAGGTACTTTTGAAACAACAGAAAGAGCTGTTGGAAAACAAAAATGACAGTGAAGTTGACGTTGATTGGCTTTACAGAAGTAAAAAAAAATCCAAAAGGATCCCATCGTTAAGTAATACATCAGAAATACCCAAACAGCCTACTATTTCTACAGAGACACAAGGTACATCTACTAAACATCAGACTGCTGAACCTCAACCATCAAAGGATCAATCTTCAAATGACCAAGCTTCGAAATCGAGCCAAAACTCTCAACAAAGACAAAGTTCTTCAACAGTTCAAGCTGACCCTTCTGTTCTTCCAAAGCAGCAACCTCATTATACTGAAAATCAGCAAAAAGTGCCAGAATATTCAAAGTCTTTACTCTCCAAAGCGCTCAGGCCTAGATCAAACTCCGATCCAAGAAGACCTGTGGCTCAACAACCTCAAGTACCAACTCATACTCATCATCAGCAGTCACATTTGGCAAACCAACCAAACCAAAAGCATCAACAGCAGCACGACCCAGAACAACAAAACTCCTCATTAAATAGATCCCACTCCTTTAGTGAAAGTCAACAGAAACCCTCAAAACCTATCAAGTCATTATTTAGTGCTTTCTCCAATAAGCTGAAAAATAGGTCAGCTCCTTCGTCACCAGAAGCTTCCCCTATTTCTATTCCAAATCGTCATAATAGTCAAAAATCATCAAGACTATCATCTTCAATAGACAGCATCTCACCAACTCTTGGCCACCCATTTTTACCAACATCTCATCAATTTCCTAGCTTGGAAGAGGAAGATGACCACAGAGTTGTATTGAATAAAAATCCGAATAGATCAGAATTACCGATAAAGGATTTGGCAAATCTCAGACTTAGAAGAGTGACTTTCTCTTTAGATAAGCTATCAGATGACCCACCTCAGCAGATTCCATCAAGAAGGCCAAAGAAAGGGAATGTTATCGTGCTGGATGATTTATATCACAATGAACCAATTCGCTTGTGTATAGGTATCAGTAACGAATCCAAAGCTGACAGTAACAAATATGACGAGAAAGAACTAAAGTCAATTAAGGATTTTCAAAGAAAAGCCCTGGAAGAGAGCGATAAACATGCGCAGGAAGCACATAAAGCAGCTCTCAGAATTGCAAATGAAGTTGTAACTTTTAAGAACAAGTCTGGTTCCAATTATAAGCTCAAAAGCTTTACCAAAGACGAAGAATTTGATGATATAAAAGAAGGTGTATCAAATTTGGAAATTGATAAGCCAATTCATATGCACGAGCATCATTTCGAAGACGAAATTGTTGATAACGAAGACAATCATATTGCAATTTCCTTGGAGAACATTTATACTCGTTGTTGCCATCTTAGAGAAATCTTACCAATTCCAGCAACATTAAAACAGTTGAAGAATAAAACTGCACCATTACAAGTTTTGAAACTTTTAAATCCAAAGCCAACTTTGATTGACATATACTCTTTCTGTGACTTTATTGCAATCGTTCCCATCAAGACATTGATCTTTGATAATGTCACAATGACAACTGAAATGCTCAGAATCATTTTATCATCCATCATAAACTCCGAAAATATTGAAAAACTATCTTTGAGAAATGTTTCAATCGATTCCACAGGATGGAAGTTCCTTCTAAAGTTTTTATCAAGAAACAAGTATATACAGAAACTTGACATATCCCAACAAAAGATAAAGTCTGATTTACCGAAACATTATTTGAGGTCAGAGATGGATTGGAATTTGTTCATACACACTTTAAGATACCGTGATGGTATTGAAGAACTGATCATCAATGGTTGTAAAATATCACTGGAAACTTTCGAGGCATTGGTTCTTCAAGCTTTACATCTGAAGACGAAGAGATTTGGGATTGCACAAATTGGATTATCGCTTAATCATTTGGATTTCTTAATCAACGAATGGTTAATATTACCAGATTGCACAATAGAAGGACTAGATCTTGGTTTTAATGATTTACACTCTATAAACTTTTTGAAGAATTCTAACATTATTCAAAAATTCTCAAGCATAACTAATCTACAAAGCTTGTCATTAAATTCCACGGGTTTAACAAATGTTGAGGACTTTGCGCTATTTATTAGGGCATTATCTAAGCTACCAAACTTAAAGTTCTTAGACTTGTCGAACTTGAAGCAAATATTTCCTGGTATACTACCATATTTGAACAAATACTTACCAAGATTTAAAAATTTAAGGAGGTTACATTTAGATTTCAATGATTTTTCAACTAAATGTATAAATCTAATTGCCGAAACAATTCCTAAGTGCTCCAATTTAAATCATGTGTCAATATTAGGCTGCTCTTCCATTTCACGATCTGCCTCAATATCTCTTTATCATGCCGTGCAGGATTCCAAGACTTTATTCAACCTTGATCTGGATTATGATTTGATAGAAGAGCAAATTAGTTCTAGAATTGCTGTTTCTTTGATGAGAAATATGGAGAATTCATTGAACAATGAAGCGTCTATTCATGGGCACAATAAGAAGGCTGGAGGTGATACTGATACTCATGATGATATTTTGTTTGATGGTACTTTAATTGCCGAAACTGCCGGTAAGCTGATTGACAAAATATCTTTTACAAAACTTGGTGAGAATCACACTTTGGATAATGATGAGTTTGATGATGAGTTCAATGAGTTTTTCTTCCAAAAACAATTTCTTGAAAAAATTATCAGCTCTCGTTCAAAGATCAACTCAACTATTGATGACCTTTTACAAAAAAGGGATCTGGACCATATACAATTAAGTCTTCAAGAAAAGGAGGATCTTTTAAGACTTTACTTTTTGGATAACTCACTAGCAAAAATTTCTGAACTATTTCAGTCTCTAGACCATGAAAAGGATCCAGTTGAGCAAAAGGAGCTATTACAACAACAACTACAACAATCAAATACAGAATCTCAAAATGCTAGGACCACCGTTGCGCAAGGCCCTTTGACTCAACAAGCTATGACTGACAGCTCCATACCACATCAGGTTGCGCTAGAAATTGCAAATAACGGGACTGAGACCCCAATTGACGTTGCTACAGGTCGTCCGATCATGTTGAGATCCATTTCCCAAACTTCAGTCCAAGCTAAAAAACAAGAGGAGGAAGAAGGTGAGTTTCATAGATGGGGTTTCTTTGTTCAGCAACAAAGGCAATTATTACCTCCTACTGAAGCTCATGAACAACAACAGCAATTATTTCCTCAACAACCCGTTCCACAATATCCACCATCTCAAATATCTGGTACTGGATCTATCTCTGGGGCTTCTTCTGTTCCTGTTACTACTTCTACAAACAAATTTGTCGTACCAAAGTTACCTTCTGGTGCTGAAATAAGAGAGGCAGTTATTAAAGCCAAGGGTATTGACAGTATCACATCTTTGATAGATAATGTGAATCATGATAAATTTAACTTGAATAAAATTTACCCAGGTTTGAAAAATAATGGTAGGTTGCCTGAGGCTCATCATGCAAATGGTGATACAAATGGGGATAAATCGATTGAATCCACTTTGGTTGATAGTAAGGAGAAAACTGGAAGCGATACTTCCTTAGATAAGATTGATTATGATGATAAAGTTGATGAGGCATATGATAAGATATTGAACGATCTATCAAGAGTTAGATCCAATAAATAAAAGTTGACATTGATGTCATTCATTTCTTGTGATTTTTTTTCCTGATCTTAATTGATAACTGTAGTCAATTCACTTTGAAGTTTAATTACAATGGAGTAGATAACAATATGTTTATTCATTAAAACTATATATATATTAATACGAGGAGGGTCATTTAAATGCATTATGATATTATAGGGACTTATCATTCAAAAACGTTAAAATACCAAAAACGTAGCAAGGGACATAAAAGAGCGATGAAGCACTATGTGAAGTGAGGGGGTATGTATGGATCTTTCAACAAGGCAAATCTGTTCGGTCATTAAAGCATACCACGATGGAATGAAGGGGTGCGTATATAACAAAATTAAAATAGCATGAAAGAGAATGATGAAATATGTAAAAGCGTTGAAAAGGCCAGTGCGAATAAAGAAATGGTTGTAGGCAAGGATTTGATAGGATTTTTTTCTAGCAAAAGAATCTGTACATTCTATAGTAGAGGGGTCTTGTTTTCAAGTAATCCTTCTCTTCTTGAATCTCTTGTTTTAATAGATCAATATCAGTATGGGTTCTACCAACATCTAATGGAATTTCTGTTAATGGGATAAACTCATTGAATTTTCTAACCCAAATCTTTCGACCAATGTAAAAAATGAAGATAATTGGTGCACCAAGATAACTTTGAAAGAATACAGAAGCATCTGGTGAAGATCCCAATGGGAATAGAGCAACCCAAAATTGTAGTCCCAAAAAGAGTACAAGGACAATAGTTGATAAAATAGAACCGTAAAATCCTGAATGAGCAACGAATGGAACTTCATCAAGTGAACGACCTTGAGCTTTCAAAGCCAATCTAAAACGGATATGACAAACGCTAACGGATAACCATGTGAAGATGATTGCCAAACCACATAATGACATTAACCAACTAAATATTTCTGTTTGTTTGGAAGAAGCAACAGTGTAACAAAGTAATCCACTGATAGCATTGGCCAAAATTCCAAAAATTGGACGACCCATACGATCAACATAACTGAAAATTTGTGGAGCTAAACCTTGTGTGGCCAATGAATGTAAAGTTCTTGAACAACCATAGACAGCGGAATTACCAACTGACATGACTGATATTAAGATAACAACATTCATCACACTTGGTAAACCTTTAATACCACCATTTCTGATAGCAATAACGAAAGGAGAAGCTGCAGCATCAACTGAAGAAGATCCTAATAGTCTTGGATCTTTAGCATTTACTAACAATGAGATTAAAGTTAGTGAACCTAAATAGAATAGGATTATTCTCCAAAAGACCTGTTTAATAGCACTTGGTAAAGTTTTTCTTGGATTTTTAGCTTCAAATCCAGAAATAGCAATCAGTTCAGAACCACCAACTGAATAAGTAGCAGTGACAAAGACTGTACAAACACCTTTAAAACCATTGGCAAAGGGACCTGGATCTCGATAATTTTTACCACCAATGAAACCACCACTTGGACCACCACCACAAACTAATACGATACCTAAGATTAAAAATGCACAAATTGAGATGACTTTGATGATTGAAAAAACGTATTCTGCTTCACCATAACCTTTAACACCAAACAAGTTAATTGACATAATGATAACATAGAATATTGAAACCCAAGCCACTGGATTTATACTACTATTCCAATATTGAATTGTCAAAGAAGCTGCAATGATCTCTAAAGGTAACACAACCAACCAAAGCATAACATAATTCCAACCAACTGCAAACCCCCAAGAAGGATCAATAAATCTTGAGGCATGAGCACTGAAGGCACCAGCAGCAGGGAAACAAACTTGTAATTCACCAAGAGCGTGAATGACACAGAATAATAGAATCCCAACAATTGACCAAGCAATAGGTAAAGAAGCAGCACCACCAGTACGTAAAGCAGTAGCACTACCAACAAGTAAACCAGTACCAATTGCACTACCAATTGCAATCATTTGTAAATGTCTGTTTTTCAAAGATTTATTTAAAGGTGATTGTTTTAAAATAATTGCATTTTTTTCAACATCAGTCATATTTGGAGTGAATAAAGACTCATCGATATCCACTTCTAATCTTTTGAACGAATTCATGAAAGATCTAATTGGAGAAGAAGATAATAATGTACCGTTTTTATCTTCGGTATAAGGTAAATGTGAAGTGGAAAGATTCCCAGACGACGCATCATTGGGGCTAGAAGTCTTTATATCTAATGAATTCACCATTGTGATTGAAGATCAGTTTGATCACCAACTAATTGTAATATAAGTAAGAGTATTATATACTGAGAAAGAAATGAAAATTTAATGAAATATATATTG
>JAJMFM010000023.1:54016-190538 GCA_030574875.1 Taiozyma peoriensis
TGTGTGTGTTTTTTTTTTTTTTCTTTTTCAGGGCCTATTTTAGAAGGCAAAAAACATGCCGTTCTATAGTTTCTTTGCCCTTTGCGAGGCACCATTTTTGAAGAGACTTTTAATTTGGAATTGTAAATGACAAGGTGGACAAGTGTTTAAAGATGTTTAGGGTTATTAGATTGAGGTTATATCGATAAGTTCTAATATCTGGGTGGAGGATGTTAAGGTCAATTGTCATCATGTACGTATGATGAATAGTAACTTTAATTATGTGTCAAAAAATAAATTGACACATTGTTTTCATTACCGTTTTTTTTTGGTACATTAAATGCTAGTATTTCATAGCTTCAATAACCGAATTTTATTGTCCTTTTTTAATTATTAGGGAATGGGAGGGAAAGGGGGGTTATTTTTTTATTTGAAAGAGGCATCCATGAGTCTTCCACTGCTAGTTTAGCTTGCAGTATATGCATGGACATTAAAACTTGTTCGGTACCTTAGATTTGAGACTCCGTGTATTAAGCTATGATAAGCGGTACGCAAAAAGATACGGATCAACTGACTATTAATCGAATTTCCGAGAAGGTCATCACGTGAAAAGTTCCGAGAAGTTCCGTATTTTCAAGCAAAAATAGAGGTTCTATTATACTGGATATGGAAAAGGGACAAGAAATATCAAGTCTTAAGGTGCATCCGCTTTAGTGATATAGTCAAAGGTCAAACTCCTCATAGTCAGTATAGAGCGCAATCTCTTCCCCTCCCACACATACACTCTCTTCTCTCCCCAAAGTCATTTCCCAATAAACACTTCTATATCAGATCTTTGTAATTTCATGTCCAATAGTCGTTTATAATGCTAATTTTTGTCTGGATCTCCCACTAATGTACTTCAAAGCTCAAGTAAGTACTGTATTATAAAGAAACAAAGTTGACACTCGGCGGCGCATAAACTTGTTCGATCGCTAATTTTTTGAAATTTATTACAAAAACGGAATCTACTGGGGTTAGAAGCCAAGTGCTTTTGATGGCGAATAATATTGTGGTTACAAGGAACACTGCGTAGGTGAAAGAGTATAATACATATGTGTAGGTGACATAGTATAGTATAACATGAGACGATCTCTCTATTGGTTCAAATTGAATGGCATTCACTCTTTTATATAGTTTGATTCTAAAACCTCATAAATAACTACATAAGCAACAAGAGGCAAGAAGTTTATAAAGCAATCAATACGATTTTGTATGAAACAATAGCTTTGTAAAGTGTCAAGTTATACCATTATAAAGCTTGGAATCGTATCTAACAGTAAAGCTTCAATTAAACAAGCGTTATAGTAATAAATTCGCTTGAAATTCAAACCTTTTTAATCATTCCTGCAACATTTTCATTTCGCTCCACACACACATCAGACATATCGGTGATTTATATAATTATCCGAAAGAAAAAAATATAACTCGACAGCTACTTCAATCAGAGTTTACATCGAACAGAAAAAAGAGAGACTTGATACTAAATATAAGCTGTCAATAATATATATATATATACATTGAAGTGATTTGAAATATATATTATTTGGCAGTACAATAAAGACTCCCAGAGAATAAATTCAGAAATTCTGGAAAAGATATAGTTCTCAAAGATACTAGTACTATCTAATTGAAATTACTGTCAATACAGAGATTGGAAAGGAACCTATAGAATAATGGCTGCAAAGAAGAAGAGTAAAACCAGCAGATCGTCTGTTGAAAGCACAGTATACTACCTAAACGCTCCTGATAATTCACAGGGTCAAATAACGTCGCCATCTAGTACTGATGATAACAATCAAAAAGATCCAAAGAGTAAATCTAATAATGCTAAGGCCTTCCCGCAATTTGGAACATTTTCATCCAACAAACCACATCAACATCAAAAGCAATTATCGCACTCACAACAGCAACCACCACGACAACATGTATTAAATGCTTCAGGATCACCTTATTTCAATACCAATGTTGTAGCTGACTCAACCATTCATTATCAAAATTATTTACCTCAATCTCAAGCACAACCACAACAAGGTCCACCACCACCTCCTGGCACTCTATTAAACTATCCTCCATATAATTCTCCATTCAACCCAAATATACATCACCAGCAGCAGCAGCAGCAATATCCTCCTTACGCATTTACATACGGTGAGTTTCCTCAGGGTCAGAAAGCATTTCCACCTCTTAGTGGAATCGATTCTTTACTAAGGGCTTCAAATACATTAGGAGATATTGATGTAGATCTCTCTAATGCTGCATTTTTGTTGGATAAGATTAAACATACAAGAGAAGAACAACTGCAATTGCAACAACATCAATCACCACATGATAAAGATTCGTTAATGAGTGCATATGGTGAACTATCTAACAATGCCAACAATACAATCCAAAGAATCTATATACATAGAGATACTCCCGATAGATTTTTCAAAGTGAATGAGCGGACCAGTTTTACTAGAGAAAGCGATCAGTCAATACGGAAGAAGAACGAAGAGAACTTAGCTCAAAAGAAGGTTGATAGCTTAATTGGAGATTACGATGATAATGATAATAATGACGGGAATGATGATGATGATGTTGTTGTTGTTGTTCTTGATAAGGATGCTAAGGATGATGACAATAATGATAATGATGACGATGATGATCTGAAAGTGCCCGAGTTGAACATTCCTTTCCATGAAAGCGATATAATTTTCTCTAACGGTAATAACAGAGAAAAGAGAAGAGTAGAAATCTTTGAGTATTACAGTGAGTTTTATAAATTCAAAGAACTCAATAGACAGAGTCTATTCAAAGAACAATATAACCAATTAAACGATAGAATTTCAAATTTGAGTAAACCAAGAAATCCAAACACAGAACAATCAACATATAAATCCACTGACATTGAATTATTTGAATTGGAACAAGATCTAATAGAAAAAAGAGATTATGAATTAACGAGCTTAAAAATTTGGAGGAAATATAGAAGATTAGAAAACGTCAAGCTATACTATAACGAATCGATGAACCTTTATAAAGATGCTTATGAAGATATTGATTCAAAATTGAATAAATTAAAGAATTTTTTCCTAAGGCAAAGGGATCTTTTACAGAATTTAGATCGTGAATATTCTGAAATAAGTTCTTCTAAAGCGGAAAAATTTTATAATGGATTTTCGCTAAAGCCAGCAGCACCATCATCAACAACAGATTCTCAATACACTACTTCATCAAAACCAGAAATAACAGGTGTTAACTCTTCAAGTGAGAATGATACACCATCACCAAACGCACAGATAGTAATAGAAAACCTTGATGCCATTATCCCTGAAGAGATTTCAAACACAGAAAGTTCAGAGACTGATACTGGTGTATCATCTTCGAATCAATTTAGAAATATAAAACCTCAACCATCAGCGGGGACAGCAGGAGTATCAACAACAGTATCTAAGAAAAGAAGTGGCAGAAAAACTAAAACGATTGCAAATTCCAAAATATCCAAACCTTTCAATTCGACACCTTTTGCTAATCTTAACAACAATATCTTATCATCTATAATTGAAGGATTTGCTCCTTTATTATCAGAACGTGAGTTCTTAATAGCTACAGGTGATGATTTGAACAATAGATATATTTTCAACTCAGGTACCAATTATAATGGAACGAATAATGGTGCAACGTCTGATAAGTCGTCACTATTACCTGAATTCTCTGATTCTGATGTCGCAGGTTCATCTATACCAAGTGTAGCCAATAGTGGTAAAAATATCATGGGTGGAGGTAATAAAAAGAAAGTAAGAGGTGCTGCTGCTACATCATTGGGTGGAGTCGGTGGTAGATCTGTAAGGGATTCAACAAGAGTGTCGTCTAATTCCACCATCATCAACAACAATGCTTTGAATGGAGTGGTGGATAACAATGGCAAGGAGAATAATACAAATATATTGAATCGAATCATGAAACAATATATAAGTCCTGATAATTTGACTAATGAGCAGATTGATGAAGATTTGGCACTCTTGAAGAATCTGAAACCAAAAGTCGTTTAAAAGAATACTGTTAAATGAGAAATTTCCATCTTAATCAATACATAAAGCATTTTAAGTTATATATCTAAGAACGTATATCAAATTGTAACCTACCTTGTGTCTTTGTCGAGCAAGATGAAAAATAATATATAATTCAATACAGATTATTCAATAAGTACTAAATATGGGATTCAACCTGAGCTTCATGGCTCACTTTTTGATTATAGGAATTTTGCCTACCGCTATTACTTGATCTTCTTCCCCATGCTTTTCGGCGACTTTTTGTGTCAATTATTTTCCTTTTAGCACCTTAAAGGGGGAGAAAGAAAAGAGTGGAGAATGAAAAAACAGGGACAAAGTTAAAATGCGGAATCAGTTTTCCTAATATTAATAAATGATTTAAAAAATACATTATAGTAATTAGTGGGTGATGAAAACAAGTGAAAAAATGATTGAATCCTTTTTCACTGAAGAAGTTTATCTTTTATGAGTTATTCCAAATCATCAGATGAACAATCGTACATCTCCTCAATACAATATACATCTTATACATGAACACTGAACAATTTACTTCAAACGTTGATATTTCAATTCATACCTATCCTGCACCGCTAAACTCCCCTGTTTCACTGTCGACATCAATAATCGATCATTCAACTCAACCGCCATTACAACCATTGCCAACCAATTGTCAATTGCAAGTCCAACAACCGCTGCAACAACATCACGGTGTAAATCGACCAATTCCAGGTGAGTTAAGCAAATGATTTTAATCTTCCCAATTTTAGGTGTAATAATTAGAACAACATTATTAACATGTGAGTACTTTAGACGTTATCCATGATTGTTATGATGACAATGAAACTGAAAAGAAGGCAATAGAGGAACAAGCTGAATATGATAGATTATTACTTGAGTTATCGTTAAGATATGAACCTTTTATAGCATCTTATGGTAAAAAGACCTTGGCGTGGGGTAAAGTTGTCAAGGGTTTAAGAGAGTTGAGTAAATCAAGAAAAAGAACCACTGTTAGAACTGTTAGACAAAGGTTCTATCTTTTATTAGATAGATTTGAACGGAGACTTAATGTTAGGAATTTAATGAATAAAGATATCAACGCTGTTGAGCTTGCTGATGATGATAATCAATTGCCGCCATCAAATGAATCGGATAAACTTCTTCTTGAGATATACGACCTGGTTAATACCAAGAAGTGCAAAGACAAACAATACAAACAACATCAACAACAATCAAATCATGTCAGTGATGCTAGATTGAATAAGAGATGGTCAAATCAAACTGATACAATTGGTCTAAATGTCCTCCCTTCAACTAGTATATCCTCTTCTTCTTCTTCTTCTTCTTCTTCTTCTTCTTCTTCTTCTTCTTCTTCTTCCACATCTTCTCTATCATCTTCGGTATCCTCGATATCGTCAACTTCATCATTGTACAATGATGCCAGTGATACTTTGAGTTTAGAATTTGGATCCATGTTCTTTCCATCACCAAATCCTCTTGATGATAATCATCTTACAAGCGATGAAGAATCTCAAATGTTACTAGGTGGTATCTCAGCACCTCCAACCCCTAATATCACAGGTACTGGTACAAATTCTGATACTAACAATACAAATCTTGATGATCAAAGACATGTTATTAATACTGAATTTAGTACACAGATCAACAACACATCATATCCAATAGCATCATCACTGCAGGCCATTCGTAACAATAGTGCAACTGATGATTACTTACAAACCTCACTTAGATTAAGGCATGAGGAGATTAGGTGGAAATGGGAATATCTAAAACTTATCAATATAGACATGAAGAGAAGACAGGTGTATCGTGAAAAGAAATTAAAAATACTACTTTCAAAAAGTTTATAAATGACATGCCAAAAACTTATTATAGACATATAGAAAGAAAGAAAAAAACAATGCACAATTCAACCGAAGCGCAGATCAGATAATTTACAACAATAGAAACAGACAACTTTAAAACATCAAATTTAATTGCTAATGAAAAGTTGTATTATCGCTAATAAAAGCTAATATACATGATAAATGATTGTGTTTTGCTCTTCACAAATAAGTAGATTTATTGATTAACTTCTTACCTTTAACCTGTTTGTTATTGGCCATTACTAAACGCTAATTAGTCAGGTGCCATAATACTCCGGAAGTTTTCCAGCCTCTCACATTTAAGGCATATTCTTTTTTTTTTTTGTCATTTAGCAACCTCGGAAGTGGGTGTGGTTTTTTTTTCTTTCTTGTCTCTCCTTACTATAAAGGAAAAAGAAAAGGGTTGTATCATGTGCTGATAATTACTGGGGCTTTCTCTTTAAACTTTAATGAGTTGCCGCTCCTACGTTCTGAAATATTCACGCAAATTTGGAGACTTAATTGTTTAAAAAATCGCGAAATTCTGCTTATTCTTCATTATTTTCAATTTCAAATTGGTATTTTTCGGCCATCGTCTGAAACTATCCCAGGAAAAGGAAAAAATTTAGACGATGGGAAAAGTTATCAAAAAAAAAAAAAAAAAAAAAAAAAAAAAACAACCGAAGCTTTTCGTCGATGGTGAAAAAAAGTGAAAAAAAAATTTTAAATTTTGTTTTTAATTAGCTTTCAACCTTTCTCTTTTTGATACGATACGATACGATAGATAATTTCTAATCATCTATAACTCATACAAAAATGGCTGAAGAAGAAGTACGTTAAGATGTCACCTTGTTAGATCTCACACATCGTTCTTGCTAAAGGGATAGAAGACAGAGAGAGAGAGACATACGAAGGGCTAGAGGCAAAGAAACGATCAGACAGAGAGAGTAAACTTGTCAAAGATTTGGTAAATCCTTTATGTGGTTTAATTTTTTTTTCCATTGGAGAATTAAAGAAAGGAAGTATTTACCAACAAAGAAAGCAAGATAGAATATTTGTAATATTGGAGAGAGGTCATGAAAAGAGGACTTGTGCTTTTTTGTGTTATCATTTTTCCATCTTTTTTAGCTAAGGCCAATATGGGTATTGCACATGAAAAAAAAAAAATTTTTGATCGTTTTTTGTTCTTTTATTGTTTGATAGTTCTACTCTTTAGCAAGGATGGTTATTATTTGTGTCATATACTAACTTATTATCAATAGCACGTTTTTGAATCCGTCGATGCTGGTTCCTCATTAACCTACCCATTACAATGTTCTGCTTTAAGAAAGGGTGGTTTCGTTGTTATCAAACAAAGACCTTGTAAAATTGTTGATATGTCAACTTCTAAAACCGGTAAGCACGGTCACGCTAAAGTCCATTTAGTTGCCATTGATATCTTTACCCAAAAGAAATTAGAAGATTTATCTCCATCTACCCATAACATGGAAGTTCCACATGTTTCAAGAACTGAATTCCAATTGTTGGACATTGATGATGGTTTCTTAAGTTTAATGACCAGTGATGGTGATCTTAAAGATGATGTCCGTGCTCCAGAAGGTGAATTAGGTGATAACATCCAAACTGCTTTCGATGACGGTAAAGATTTATTAGTCACCATTATCTCCGCTATGGGTGAAGAAGCTGCTATTTCATTCAAAGAAGCTCCAAAATAATCAATATTAATATGAATCGCCTACAAATAAATGATTTATTTTTCTTATTAAACGCTTTATGTTTTTATGTCGTTTTAACAACCATCATGATATGAGTACAAGGGATTAAAATTTGAGGAAAGTAAGTTTGAATCAATCATATGAAGCAAATTAGATCTGAAAAGGCTTTTATATTTTTGAAGATATAAAGATTCAATCAAATGCTTGATCTTTCGACTCTTTGTTTCCATTGATTCTCCTTGTACCTATTCCCATTTTTTATTATTCTCTCATGTTGTGGTACTCTCAATGTAACTTGTAGTTCGATCTCTCCATCTCCAATCATGCAAGCTATTGTGTAGCTTTCTTCTCATTCTTGACAGATCATGGTATTAAGAGTTATATGTTTCATTTAATCTCGTTTGTCTCCTTGAGTAATGAAATACTACCACATGTTTTTTTGATGATATTTAAATATAAATTATGATCTACAAGTTCTAGAATGAATATTAGTTGGTAAACATTTTTATATATATAGTACACAAAACACACTTTGAATAGTGATTGAGCAGAATAGTTGAAAAAAAGTGGTAGAAATCTTTGTGAGAATTGCCTTCTTAAATCACTTTCAAATAATCTGGTCAATCCTAAAACAAATACTAGGGTAATATTAATAAGAGTAGTAGTAGTAATAATAATAATTGTAATAATAAAAAAAAGGGAAATGTAAAAAGAAAGGAAGTTAAAGGTGTCAAGTGATAAAGTTGTACGTCTCATAAAAAACACTAACTGAATTGAAAGCATAACTTGCCAAAGAAATATTGTTCACACATATTGGTGATAAAAAAAATGTGGTGTATAAAAAAAAAGAAGTGGGATATGGTTTTAGAGATAGTAACCAGCTGTTGTTATTAATTGGCAATGATGCCGTATCTCAAAGTTCGTTAATTTTCCTAGTGTACAGTGATGATTCACCCTATAATACTTTACAGTATGATATAGCTACCTTCAACTCTAGTTTTCATTTTAAGATATTTCTTGATGATCTCTTCACAGTTTAGATAGCTGCCGCATATAAAGCAACCAAGGCACCAATGGAACCACTGACGAATGGTAAGTTACCCAAGATTAATCTTAAAGTGATTGAGTTATGGAATAAATGAGCTCTTAGGTGTTTTAAGTATGAAGCGTTGTCTAATAAACCATGTTCATCAGCCCAAACTTCAGCGTTGTTTTTAACATCGTTAAAGGAAACGTTACCTGATAAGAATAGATAAGCTAACAATAATTTGATCAAGTTGAAGACAAATGGATCAAATCTATTCTTTCTGATCTTTTTTGAAATAAAGTTAATGTAATAAGATCCTATACCAGGAAGAACGATAGATAAGAGAACCCAAGTAATTATAACGGCTAAAAATTTCAATTGGAAGAAAACTGAAAAGTCCCAGATTGGCCATTCCAAATTGACATAATTCTTATATTTGAGTAAAATTCTTTGATCAACAAATCTAGCTTGCTTTAATGGAATGACTGGAATCTGTTGGTATAATAATAAGCTTAATTCTGCACTTTGTGTCAATAAGTTGACTGAATCAGCAGTACTCAATGTCTTTCTCAAGTCAGTGCTTTTTTGTTTCAAGTTGTAAGTTATCTCGTCTACTTGATCTTGAACAAATTCGCTAGCAACTTCATATTTACCAAAGTACCAATCTTTGATTGCTGTAATTGAAAACTTGGATGGAACATAATCTGGGTCGCTTTCTTCAGTTTCATCATCCAATTGTTCAGAAGCGATGGTGTTAGTGAGCTTGGAATCAGACAAAATGACGACATCATCACCATCATTCTCACTTCCCTGACCAATTAACTCATTTTCCTCTTCATCATCATCATCATCTTCTTCTTCTTCATCGTCACCTTTAGCTGGAGATGAACCACCTCTAAAACGTCTACCAACAGTGAAAACTTTACTTGGGGATGAGTTTAATTTATCGTTCAATGGCTTCAACAATTTACCTGCTGGAGATAAAACATCATTTTCAATGATTTGGGAAACTTTCTTTGGAGAATTTCTCTTTCTAAATTGAACAAATTTTTTGAAGAAGTTATCTTGCTCCAACTCTGGGTGATTATCAAAGTATTCACTTAATCTGTCCTCCAAGACTGGTTTAGTACCTTCATCACTTCAAAAAAAGGTCAAGGCTGTTAGTACTCTGTGTTTTATCAACCATTATATTTATATAAATATACCGTACTTGAATACGCGATTGGTATTCAGACAGCTATTGGTTTATAATTGGGAAACGAAAGCTTTGTGTCACACATACTTTAGATTCAATCTTTGGGATAGCTCGACTAAGGTAGTCTTGTTCAGTTGTTTCAAACTCATTGTCCTTGGTAACCGAGGTCTGTTTAACGTGATACCTAATTGTTGTTAGCGCGGTCTCTTTAAGAATACGCTTGAAAAAGGGAAAGAAAGTAGGACTTATATGTTGTTGTCGTTGTTGTGGTTGTTGTTGTTTTTTTTTTGTCCTTTGTTTTGATTTTTGTACACACCGCGAAATTATTTAGGAGACATGGTGGGTTGTTGTGGATACTAATATAGGATCCAAAGTAGTAGCAACGCAGTAAATTTGTTATAATATTATTAAGTTTCCGTTTTGGGAAATTTAAAAACAAAAGAAGTTCGGAATTTGAGGTTTTTAGTGTAAAAGAGCAAGCACCCTCGAATGTGTAGGAAAAGATACATAGACTCTATGTAAAAAGAACATACGACAGATATAAGTTAATTATGAATATTCCTACTGGTTCCGCCTTCGGTTCAGAGATAATTTCTCTTATATGCAAATTCTATACAATCCATCTATATTGGATTAAAATGCAAACTTAGTCATGTTTTCAAGTAAATGAGAATGGGGTATACTATTTATTCTTCTAGTAATGCGTCTTCCTCTCCAGCGACTTCAACATCTTTTTCTTCGTTGATTAAGGATCCGTCTAAGAATTCAGCCTGTACAATAGCTATTGCAGACAACAACGTTAGTGACCACCAACCTATCCATGCAATTTCATATTGTTGTCCCCATGTCATTATGTAACCCCAGATCAAAGGACCTAAGAATCTAGCTAAAGCACTAGTAGAGATTGTAGCACCGTTAACCATTGCTCTTTTATCAGGGTCTGCAGAATTATGAATGATCAGTAAAATTTGTGGAAAGGCAATTGACACAGCTGCAGATTTGCAACATGTTAATACATAGATAACAATTTTTGATGTTCTTTGAGGATAGTCTGCCAAAAATAAAACATATGGTGTCAACAGATAAATAATTGGGAATACTTTGATACAACCTTTGTAAGTTGTTAGACAATCAAATTTTCTATCAACATATGGGAAAATGACAACCATTATAAATATACCTAAAATACCCGTAGCTGACAGAATTTGACCAGTGTCTTCAGAAGAATAGTTCAATCCACCAACTAATTTGAATGGAAATTGCGACAACAATTCTCCAGTTTTGGATCTGGCGACATCATATGCTAAGAAAACGGGTAAAAATTCATCAGCGACAACCATATGTAAACTTAATATAAACCCACAAACAATGGCAAAGAATATTTCTGGTTTTAAAAGGAATGCATAACTATCAGCTTCATTCTCCTCTTGAGTTCCACTAATTGAGTAAGTACGAATTAGATTAATACTTTGACGTCTTGAGATAATCGAACCTACTGCTTGAATGTCTTCATCTGATTCCAAAGATTTGATTTGAGGTTTCTTTTGAGATGGTTCCGAATACTGTTTATTTCTGCTGAGATCATCATCTAGAAGTGCAGAATCTTCATTAGCAACCTCGTTGAATACAGAAGTATTCTTACATTTATTCCATGATCTAAGTTTTGGTTCCCTTTTGAACACCCTCTTTATTAACATATCTCCAACTTCGACAAAATAATCACGACGATATTTATGTTTAGTATGAGTTTCCTCCAAGAAGAACATAGCTATCAATATACTCAAGAATAACAAGAATGAAATGGAAAGATTTGGTAAAGCATATGGATGCTTTTGTGCTAAAGGTTGTAAGAATTTTATAGTGATATCTCTACCACTCAAATACCCACCGATCAAAGGACCAATAACAGAACCAATTTGCCAAACCAAAGGCATTGTGGAGAATGCTAGAGCTTGATGTTTTCTCTCCGTGGCCACCTCGCCAATCATTGTCCTTATCACAGCAACATTCCCATTTAATAAACCCATTAATGAACGAGCAAATAGAGCCCAATAAAAGTTTTTGGCAAACCCTAATATTAAAAGCGAACATAGCGATCCTGTTAAACCAATAATTAAGGTCGGTTTTCTACCATGTCTATCAGCAAATCTCCCCCAATTAAAACTTGTTAAAACTTCACAAATGGCAAAACTAGACGATAAGTAACCTGAATATTTTGCAACTTCAGCTTCTGTTGCTGCAACGCCAAAATCTTTAACCATGAAATAAACGTATGGGAATAATGAAGTGAATGCTATAGGTTCTGCAAACCTAACGCATGATATTATAAATACTTGAACCCATGGGAATCCATTCATTTGCTTCCAAAAGGATTCTTGAACCTTTGGTGGAGCCATGATTCAGTATAGATGATCTATAAACCAGTCTAATGTGTAAATCAGTGAAAGCAAAGTGAGAACGTAAGATAACTTTATGCTAGTGTTCTCTATACGAAAGAATGAACTAACTGGATTGTAGAATCACACACTTGAACTCGAACGTTTCCAACTTCTTCTCTAAACTATAATGATGAGTCAAAGGCTCTACTGATGTATAGAGTAGTATTGTAAAAAAATTCTCACTTTTGATAGATCTTGATAAGTCTTTTGCAGGATGAGATAAATTTTTTTTCTGATTTGATACGGGGCGACCAATATACCCAATGTGGCTAAATCACGGATAATAATTAGATCACCGTTGAAAATGTAGAATTTGACACAATTTAAAGTAGTCCTGAATTTAAAATGTGTTGAACCTACAAAAGATATAACTAAACAACAAGTTTAACAATAGAAGGATAAAACTTTGGAACAAGGGCCTCATCCTTGATTGAGTTTTATATTCAAATAAATGTTGCAAATCGAGTGGTTAGACTTATTGGTGGTTGTAGTTATAAGAGTGCTGCCGCTTCTGCTGCTGCTGCTGCTGCTGCTGCGTCCACCGCCACCGCAGTATACTTTCGTACTTTTCTCTCTTATTCATTGCCTATAAAAATCGCCATTTGATACGTGTCCCAGCTAGCACTCCGAGCCCTAATTGAACTCATTTTGCACCCCAAGTTCACTTGTCTCTCTTAAGATTGACTTCTTTAGATGGAGAACTCAAGAACTGAGCTGTTTGGTTCTAAAGTCGGAACAGGTCTAATCCCGTTTTAGGCAAGAACTTGATTTGCAAGAAACATTAACCTTGGTTATTTTCAAATAACGTAATTTTGAATTTTTTACTACTTGACAAAAGCCGATCAAAAATTAAAGCCATAGTTGAAAATGATTTGATCTACAACGTTAGAAGATCACATGTAGTCATGGGCGTTGACTTCTTTTCTGCTTGGTACTTTCTTGATAATTGGGGGAAAGAACCTTAGATTTCAGGCTCTACTAAATTAAGATGATTCACTTCAAAACCACTTTGACAACATGATTAGTACTGGAATGAACGATGTGAAGCCCGAGTCGTTACTATTACTATATGAGATACATTATCATTTTTAGTACATTCGTAGTAGTAAATAATTCCAAGCTGTTACATGACGACACCCAGTGATGACAGAGAATCTGTTGGGCAAATCACCAAAAGTACTCCTTTCACTAGCGCTAATCAAACTGATTTAACTACTCCAGGTGATCTATCTCCAGAAGATGGTGTCAGAATTACTTTATCTCCCTGCTTAGAATACTTTTAAAAGCCCTAATGAGCACTGCGTAGATCGGTAGTACAGTGGCTATCATATTACTAATAGTTTCATCTTCGTAATTCTGATATATGTCATCCTGACGTTTCTCGGGCGCTCATAACAAAAATAACCTAAACTAACAAGATAGCTAAAAAAAGATTCAGTCCTAGGAGATTTAACAAGTGTAAAATCAAATTGTGTATATAGATCAAAGCTAAAGAAATCCTGAAGTGAGAATATTATAAATATATAGATATATACGCTTCAAGTCATTCATGTGCATGGCCTTTTTTTTTTGGTGGTATTTTAATTTTCTGTATTAATAAATCTCTAAAATCAAAAATTGAAACATAAGATTGTCGTCATCATCGTCATCATCATCATCAGCATCATCGTCCTATACAGATCTTCCAAAAAGGAAGATCATGTAAGCCCCTCCTATTAGAATTGAAATATTGTAAAAAAAGAACAAGCGTAAAAGCATCAAAGGGTTATTTAATTAATAACATTCCTTTCGTTAACGATGGATTATACTATAGATCGAAACTTTCACCTGGAATAGTTGTAGTGGTATATACGTTGCTCAACGATTTTTGTCTAATATTTTTCAGCATATCATTTGATCTTTGTTCGTTTTTTTCAATGATTAAGGATTTTAAGCATTGGTTTTCCATCTCAAGTTGTTGTATTCTGAGATTGAATTTATTTACTCTGTCTGATAGCTCTTTTAGGCTTCTTTCCATTTCTTGTTCTCTTTGTTTCTTTTTAATTCTGAATCTTGCAGAGGCTGCTGTGTTTCTCTTTTTTTTATCGTGTTCATTTGTAGTTGAGTTAAGCTCATTTGGAGTACCCGTATAAGAAGAAGACAGTGGTGTATCATTCATGTTGGAGTTGAAGGAAAATTCTGTATCTTCTTTTATTACTGGTAGACCTTCTTTAGCAAATTCGTTTGATTCTTGTTTGATGAAACTAGTGAGGTAAAATTCATCTAGATTTGATGATGAAGACAGTTCGTGGTTTGAAATACTGGAACTTGGTGCAGTGTTTGTATCAAGAGCCTGTGGAAGTTGTGTGTGTTGGTCTGGGGAATTAGACTCATTAAGTTGTTGTTGTAGTTGTTGTTGGAATTGTAATTTTAAACCTCCATCGTTGAACTGATCAAAGTCAAAGAAGGATGAATCTGTAAATGAAGCCAAATCTGTGGATTCGTACTTGATATCTGG
Organism: Taiozyma peoriensis; assembly: GCA_030574875.1. Lineage (NCBI taxonomy): Eukaryota > Fungi > Ascomycota > Saccharomycetes > Phaffomycetales > Wickerhamomycetaceae > Taiozyma > Taiozyma peoriensis. The sequence continues at coordinate 68,803 of JAJMFM010000023.1, forward strand.
AACTTCTTCCATGTTTAGTTGGGAGATGTGATCCATGTTGTTGCTCATTGTATGTGTGTTATTGTATTGTCTGTATCTGTCAGCGATAAAGTCTAACTGTCAGGGGTAGTCTTGCAAGTATCAAATAAGTTTATAGGACGTATATGATCGTAATTATGAAATTTAGTCAATATAGGGGATATGGGGTATGACAAAATAAATATCAGGATAGAATGAAGACTTTATATAAATTATATTTATATTTATATATGTGCGAGTAGCTCTTCGAGTATTTAATGAGGTGTTGATGATCTTTATGTAGCCCCCTTAAATGGTTATTAAGATGTGTTGGAAACGGTGATCATAGAAAAGAAAGAAAGAAATATTAAATTCAACAAACTCACTAGGTGCTTTTTTTTTTCGCCCTCTCTCTTCTGAGCTACCGGTAACTTCCTGCCAAATTATAGGAAAATTAGGCAGAAAAGAGGAAAAAAATCCCCTAGAAATCGCTAGAAAGTGAAAAAAGCAAAAAAAAAAAAAAAAAAAAAAAAAAAAAAAAAAAAAAAAAAAGTTGCGTCCCTTTTTCTGATTTGTCATTCATCAAATCCGGTAAATTAAACAAGTGAGCGTTTTTGATTGGTGATTTGTCATTTGATGGTGTTCGTATTTTTTTCAAGATGTTCTACTTTGAGTTGATTCAAGATTTAGAAAGTGGAGTTGATAGAGATGAAGGTTGTGGTAGTAAATGTAGTCTAAATTAGATACTGAATGCGTGTAGGATATCCTAAGCCCAGGTCCCACCAAGATCCATCACAGGATTTGCCGCACTCAATGATCTTCTAACGATACTGCATGTCACCACAATCCGAACATGAGAATTTCTGTAGTGGTGTGAAAAAGTGACTACTTGTCTAACTCTCTACGATTATGTAATTAGTAACTACCTTTAACTATGAAGATTAGAGTGGTATATATGTGTCAATAACTTCATTTAATTCAATTGTTCAAGAGTTTGACACATGTCAGAAGCATGTAACCAAAGCTAAGCAGATGCACATTGCTTCCCCAGGTTAACCTCTCATGTTTAATGCTTAAATGGTTCAAAATGCTACTTAACTCAAACACCCACTTTCACGAGTGGCTCACACCCAACTCTTAAATTACCTAACTTAGCAATGGTTATGATACCAGTGATTTCTAATCTACATCTTCACATCATTTGTCATGTGACTGAAAGAAAACGCGAAAGTGAAACGCCTTTCATTTCTCTATCGTGGTTATATAGATGTACACTATATTTCTATCAATTATATGACTGGTATACTTGAAAAACTCTTGCTTTTGGAATAGATTAGCCCTAGACGTGCTTAGTATAGTTCGAACAATAATGGTTAAATTGGAAGATGGTGAGCCCTTGCAAGAATCTGTCACTGCTGTGGATTATATTTCCTCTCAACTATCACTGTAAGTGACATATTTTTTTTTTTGGTTTGATTCTGATACTAACAATCTTGATCAATTAGTGAACGTCAAGCAAAGCAACTTATGCCTTATGATCCAAACACTTGCACATTCACACAAGGCGCTTTAAGACAACAGATTTATGCATGTTTAACGTGTTATTCAAAATCGAACGTATTATCCGGTGTTTGTTATTCATGTTCAATCCAATGTCATTCAGATCATAACATTGTTGAGCTTTTCACCAAAAGAGAGTTTACTTGTGATTGTGGTACAACAAGGACCTTATCACCATGTAATCTAAGATCAAAAGTTACCGATGATATACCTTCATCTTCAAATATTTACAATCATAACTATAAGGGACAATTTTGTCATTGTCAAAGGGATTATAATCCAACTGAAGAGACAGGTAATATGCTACAATGTATCTTGGGTGATGTTTGTAATGAAGATTGGTTTCATGATTATTGTATAATGGGATTACCTAAGTTTAAACCTGAGGAAAGATTTCCAAATGGCAAGGTTGAGATAAATGGCAATGAGTCTGGGGTTAACTTGCTTGATACTCTAAAGGAACCTGAACTAGGAGAAGATCTGAAATCAGAACACAAGGTGGAGAATAATATAATAACAGACAATAACAGTGGTAAAAATAATGACAATAATGACGATGATGATGATGATGATGATGATTATGATGAAGACGAAGTTGCAATTGATGGCTTCCCAAGACTTGATGATTTTGATTGTTTTATATGTTGGAAATGTGTCACGAAAAACCAGACATTCTTTGATCTAATAAAATCAAACGAATCAATAGTGGAGGCTACATTACAAAGAATTGAATCAACATCAATTGAAGATAGAAATAGCAAATTAATTGGACAAGAAGGCAATAGTGATATTCTAAGTACCTTCAAAAGAAGGAAAGTTACTCCATATGAATATTCTGTATTCTTGAAACATGGACACGAAGAAAATTTCAAGAAGTTTTTTCAAAATGCTGAGTTGAATAAATCTTATGATTACTCAACGATAAAAAATTTCTTTATAAATTTCCCATATCTATTAAACGATGATCCTATTTATGAACCTCCTCCAGACAATGACGATTTAGATAATGATGATAACTCGTCAATCTTTGACCTTGGCGCTAAAGCTATTAACTCCTTACCTAGAGTCCAAGCGATTCAAGGTGTAAAGGCATATGAAGATATTAAAGATAAATTAAAGACATTCCTAACCCCATTTGCGCAAGATGGGAAGGTTGTTAACAAAGAGGATATTGAATCGTTTTTTGAGAAGTTAAAGAAATGATAAATGTATATATGACAGTTGAGTGTTCACAACTCTTTGAAAAACTCGTCAATTCTTTTATAAACATCTATGTGTAATATCTCATCTTTAAATATCAAAGATCCCTTTTTAAAAATTTCAGGTTCTTCATTATAATTGATTCCAAATTCTTTGAACAAAATCTCATTCTTATCTGAGGATAAAGTACCTGATAACCTTTTTTCAGCATCCACTGTCGTCAATCCACCTTTCAATACCAACGTCCAGAATACTGTATTGTACAAATTATTTATATGAGTATCAACAAACCTCCAACTAACATAATCTTTGATAATTTCTAAATTTGGATATATTACAGCCCTACCATCAAACGTTGGTAGATTTTTAATCTTCAGTTCAACATCTGGGAAGAATTTAGGCCACAGATGAACGTAATTTGCAGTAAAGAGACTCACAACTGTTGAAACAAGTTTACTCTCCCTTCTTTTAAAAAGATTCGTACTAGGTTTAAATACAAATGAGTACTCATCAGATTCACCAAAGGCTAGAAATATATCCTTCAACTCTCTCTTGACGTTCAAGGCAGCGGCGTTGGATAGTTTTAAAGCTCGAATATCATTTGGTTTGGTAAAGTTATAAAACTCTGTGAATTTATGAAACCCTCTACCGTCAATCCTTATCACTATGAAAGTCTCTTGCAAAAGGTAGTTCTCCTTCTCAAACTGCTTCACGTACTCAAATCTTGACTTTGCCATTACTCGATGCCTTTATATATATACTCCTCCTTGTGTCTATAATGCCTTAAATGAGATACGACTTTGTTTCAATTTAGCCTAGTCAGCTATCTAGTTATGAGCTCTGAATTGTCTTTTCAAGAGTACATTTTCTATTTAGTCCCCAAAAAAAAAAAACAGAGACTGAAAAAAGTCGTGGCCCGCACGATGAGCTTCAAATGTCAAAATTAGGACTATTTTTAAAGAGAATTTGAATACAACAACAAAAACTAAACTAATGAGAAAGAGAAATCACCAGTCATAGTAAGAAGTGGACAGGCATTGATATTTTAACAAGGATTATGGATGATGTCAATTAACAATTCATTCTCGTTAGTATTCGATGACACAATTCAGGGTAATTACCTGCAACAACTCCGCGAATATATTTAAATTTTTTTTTTTTTTTTTTTTTTTTTTTTTCTTAAGTAAGCTGGGAAAAAAAAAAATTTTTATCTAGGCAGATACCAAAAGAAACGAAAAAGAAAGAATAATACTATTGTACAGATATACTTTACGCTTTTGAAATCGTTCTTCACTCTCTGAGTTTTCGATTGCACTGTAGAGATAACAGATACATCCATTGGTCATAATGGGTGCTCAATTCAGAACCGCTGACTTCAGAACGCTGGAGCGTGAAAAGCGTTTCAAAAACCCTCCAAAGGACAAATCAGCTTTCCCGTTATTACAAGAAGCTGTTAAACCTCATATTGGCTCTTTCAATGCCCTTACTGAAGGTCCAGGTGGTGGATTATTAAATCTAGGATGTAAAGATATTGGTACCAAGACAATCTTTGACTCAAATGACACTAAAAGACTAGGGAATAAATTAAAGATCAGAGTTGATTCAGTTCAACTAGCCAAATCTGCAGTGTCTTCAAATGATAAATTATCTTTAGATAGAAAGACATGGCCTCATGAATCAAGAGAAAGAATGGTCTCCTATAAAGGTAGACTGATTTTAAAAGTCGCTTGGTCTGTAAATGACGAAGAAGAAGTTTCAGAATTAAGGGAAGCTGGTCAAGTTCCACTTATGTTAAAATCAAATAGATGTCACTTGGAAGATTTATCACCTGATGAATTGGTTAAACATAAAGAAGAATCTGATGAACTAGGTGGTTATTTTATTGTCAATGGTATTGAAAAATTGATTCGTATGTTGATTGTTCAACGTCGTAATCATCCAATGGCAATCATTCGTCCTTCATTTGCCAATAGAGGTGCTTCATATTCTCCATATGGTATTCAAATAAGATCAGTTAGACCTGATCAAACATCACAAACTAACGTATTGCATTATTTAAACGATGGTAATGTTACTTTCAGATTTTCATGGAGAAAGAATGAATATCTAGTTCCAGTGGTGATGATCTTGAAGGCCTTAATTGAAAGTAACGATCGTGAAATTTTTGATGGTATAGTAGGTTCTGATACAGAAAACTCATTCTTAACAGATCGTTTGGAATTACTTTTGAGATCTTACAAAAATTATAGATTAAACTCCAATCAAGAGACTTTGGCTTATTTAGGTGATAAGTTCAGAGTTGTCTTCAATGCAACTCCTGATGTTTCAGACGTTGATGTTGGTAAAGAAGTTTTGAAACGTATCGTTTTGGTTCACTTGGATGATAATAGAGATAAGTTCAGAATGCTGTTGTTCATGATTAGAAAATTATACACTTTAGTCGCTGGTGATTGTGCTCCAGATAATCCAGATGCTACTCAACATCAAGAAATCTTATTAGGTGGGTTCTTATACGGTATGATTATCAAAGAAAAGATTGAAGAGTATCTAAGTAACATAAGGTTGCAAATACAATCTGATATAAACCGTGGAGTTGCAATAAATTTCAACGATCGTAAATATATGACAAGAGTTTTCACAAGAATCAATGAAAATGTTGGTCAAAAATTACAATATTTCTTATCAACTGGTAATTTAGTGTCTCAATCTGGTCTAGATTTACAACAAGTTTCAGGTTATACAGTTGTTGCTGAAAAGATTAATTTCCATCGTTTTATATCACATTTTAGAATGGTGCATAGAGGTTCTTTCTTTGCTCAGTTGAAAACTACCACCGTTAGAAAATTACTGCCAGAATCTTGGGGATTTTTATGCCCTGTTCATACCCCTGATGGTTCTCCATGTGGTTTGTTAAATCATTTCGCTCATAAATGTTCTATATCCACTAAAGCTAGTGACGTGTCCAAAGTTCCTCAAGCTTTAAGTGCATTAGGTGTTTCTCCTGCCCATATATTCGCAGCTGGTCCAAACGTTTGTTGTGTTCAATTAGATGGTAAAATTGTTGGTTGGACAACCCATAATCAAGCTAAGATTGTTGCGCAAACTTTAAGATTCTGGAAAATAGAAGGTGAACATGGCTTACCTCTTGACTTAGAAATTGGTTATGTTCCTCCATCATCCAAAGGTCAATATCCTGGTCTATTCATCTTTGGTGGTCATTCAAGAATGATGCGTCCAGTTCGTTATTTACCATTAGACAAACAAGATATTGTTGGTCCATTTGAACAAGTCTATATGGACATTGCCGTTACACCAGAAGAAATCCAAAATAACATTCATACCCATGTTGAATTCACTCCAACTAATATTCTTTCCATCTTAGCCAATATGACTCCATTTTCAGACTTTAACCAATCCCCAAGAAATATGTACCAATGTCAAATGGGTAAACAAACCATGGGTACCCCTGGTGTTGCATTAGTTCACAGATCTGATAACAAAATATATAGACTTCAATCTGGTCAAACTCCAATTGTTAAAGCTAACTTATACGATGAATACGGTATGGATAACTTCCCTAATGGTACCAATGCCGTTGTTGCTGTTATTTCCTATACAGGTTATGATATGGATGATGCGATGATTATCAACAAATCTGCAGATGAAAGAGGGTTTGGTTACGGTACCGTGTACAAAGTTGAAAAGGTTGATCTCTCGCAATCTAGACGTCGTGGTGATCCAATCACTCAACACATTGGATTTGGTGCTGATGAATGGCCAGCTGAATGGAGAAATGTCTTGGACACCGATGGTTTACCAATGATTGGTTCCAGAGTTGAAGAAGGTGATCCAATTGTTGCGTACTTTGATGAAACCACAGGAAAAACTAAAGTTAAAACCTATCACTCATCTGAAGGTGCATATATTGAAGAAGTTAAACTACTGGGTGATGAAAGTGGTGATTCAGAATTTCAATCTTTGACAATCAAATATAGAGTTACTCGTTCTCCGCTAATTGGTGATAAATTTTCATCCAGACATGGTCAAAAGGGTGTTTGTTCAAGAAAATGGCCTGCAGTTGATATGCCATTCACTGAAACAGGTATTCAACCAGATGTTATAATTAATCCTCATGCTTTCCCATCTCGTATGACCATTGGTATGTTTGTTGAATCTCTTGCAGGTAAGGCTGGTGCTCTTCATGGTATTGCACAAGATTCAACTCCATGGACTTTTAGTGAAAGTGATACACCAGCTGATTACTTTGGTGAACAATTAAGAAAATCTGGTTATAACTATCACGGTAACGAACCTATGTATTCAGGTGCAACTGGTGAAGAACTAAGATGTGATATTTATATTGGTGTGGTCTATTATCAGAGATTGCGTCATATGGTTAACGATAAGTTCCAAGTCCGTTCTACTGGTCCAGTCAACTCATTGACCATGCAACCTGTTAAAGGTCGTAAGAGATCTGGTGGTATCCGTGTTGGTGAAATGGAACGTGATGCTTTAATAGGTCATGGTACAGCATTCTTGCTACAAGATCGTCTATTAAACTCGTCAGATTATGCACAGACATCAATATGTCGTGGTTGTGGTTCCTTACTATCGTCACAGACGTCAGTTCCAAGAATTGGTTCTACAGCATCCGTTCGTTGTCGTAACTGTTCTTCCAAATATGAACATTCGACTTCGTACGTTGATGAATCTGATATATGGGAAGATGGCCAAGGTAAAAAATACGTTGGTGGTAACGATACTACTACTGTTGCCATTCCTTTCGTTTTGAAATACTTGGATTCCGAGCTTGCTGCCATGGGTATCCGTATGCGTTACAACGTTGAACCAAAATAGATTAGATAATAACAAACAACTTATGGCCTGAACGAAACGAAAATGATAAAAGACAAACCCCCCAAAAGGAAAACACAGAACTAAATACCTTCTGCATTTGCAGAGTGCAATTTAGTCCAAGAAATGAAAATTTAAAAAGATTCCAGATTGTTCATTCAATCCTGCATCTATAATATTGCATATTATGGTATTAACCATAAAGAAAAAAACAAGCTAAACCCCAAAATCAATCCAAATCATACGTGTATATTAATCAAGATTATCTATAAATACTTACATAGTCAAATCAAATATTATAAATAATAGAAATGCCCCTATTCTTGTAGCTCGCTTATTATTAGACAGTGTACTTTCATGTGCCGACTATCGCTACGGCAGCAACTTCATCTGTTCCGAACACAAGAAAGATAAAAAGATTCCGAAAGGTTTGCAAAAAATTTGACAACACGAAACGGAAATAGAAGAAAACAAAAAAAAATCAGACCAAGGCCAGGTCATCAATCAAAAGAATAATCAAAATAATCAAGGACATCTCCTCTGATCGTTTTCTGTTGGTAATAGACTCTCTTTTGCATTTCACTTATCCACAGTGAGCTTGTCTTTGCCTGTTGAATTTACGATTCTCAAAGCCAGCTCTTATCTAGGCAAAAAAGTCATATCTTTAAAAACTCATCGCTGGATCATCAACTCGATCCAATTATACATTTCAAACTCACAATCGCACCTTATATTGTGATCAAGACACATCTTTACAAAGGTCTCTATTGTATCTCACTTCAGTTAGACTACACAATACTTTGAGCATAGTTTTTCCAACTAAGCTATCACAGATCCATCAGCAATCACAAGTACATCAACATTTATTGCTAACTCCATATAGAAAAGGATTAAACACTGTTTGAAAAAATGGGTTCGAAAAATAGTGCCAATCCGTACGATGTCGAATTGACAAATGGTCATCGCTCGCCGTCTCCCTTACAGGATGAGTTGCCATCTTTCCAATATACCACCACTTCCATCGAGGACACAGTATCACAACTAAGTACAGACAGAGAGACTGGTCTAGTATCGGCACAAGATGTCACACAAAGAAGAGGTTTACATGGTTTGAATGAACTTACAGCTGATGAAGAAGACAGTCTCATAGTAAAGTTTTTACAGACGTTTTACCAAGATCCTCTAATCCTACTTTTGATAGGTTCTGCCGCCGTCAGTTTTTTGATGGGTAATATAGATGATTCAATTAGTATCACCCTTGCTATTGTTATAGTTGTTACTGTTGGGTTTGTTCAGGAGTATAGATCTGAACAGTCTTTGCAAGCTTTAAACAAATTGGTTCCAGCAGAAGCCCATTTGATTAGAAATGGATCGACTCAAACGGTCCTGGCATCTCAATTAGTTCCAGGTGATCTAGTTCATTTCGAAGTTGGTGATAGAATTCCTGCTGATATTAGATTAACTGAAGCTATCCATCTAAGTATAGACGAAAGTAATCTAACTGGTGAAACTGAACCAGTACATAAGAGTACAGACACTGTTGTTTCAACTGGACTTGGAATTCCATTAACAGAACGTTTCAATATCGCATATATGGGAACATTGGTCCGTGACGGACATGGGTCAGGTATTGTTGTTGGAACTGGGCATAGCACTGCCTTTGGTAGTGTCTTTGAAATGATGAATGGAATTGAAAAACCTAAAACTCCACTACAAAATGCTATGGACAAACTAGGTAAAGACTTATCGATCACTAGTTTTATTGTTATCGGTATTATCTGTTTGATTGGTATAATACAAGGTCGTTCTTGGTTGGAAATGTTCCAAGTCTCTGTCTCATTAGCCGTTGCTGCTATTCCTGAAGGTTTGCCAATCATCGTCACTGTAACTTTAGCATTGGGTGTCTTAAGAATGGCTCGTCATAAGGCTATTGTCAGAAGATTACCTAGTGTTGAAACTTTAGGCTCCGTTAATGTTATTTGCTCTGATAAAACTGGTACCTTGACTCAAAACCACATGACTGTCAAAGAACTTTGGGTCGTGGATATGAAAACTGAACAACTCAACGTTGAAAAGCACTCCAAGGTCCAATTGAAGCAGTATTTGACTCCTGATCTTAGACAAACTATCGAAACTGCTAATATTTGTAACAACTCCAAATTTTCCAACGAAGGTTCAAGATTTGTTGGTAACCCAACGGATATCGCCTTGTTAGAATCATTACCTCTGTTTGGCATTGAAGATTTTAGACCACAAACGGTAAGAACTCATGAATTACCATTTTCCTCCTTGAGAAAGTACATGGCTGTAACAGTTCACTCTGGTGACAAGGTCAAAAGTGTCACATATGTTAAAGGTGCCGTGGAGAAAGTGTTGGCAAGATCAACACTATATTTGTCCAAAGATGAGAAAACTGCCAAGATCACTGAGGATATAAGCAAAAGCATTCTTGAGGCTGCCGATAGATTGGCTGCAAAAGGGTTAAGAGTTCTTTCTTTCGCACATGTCCATAGTGAGTTCAAGGATGAACCGGAGAACTTGATCTTTGACGGTTTAATTGGAATGAAGGATCCTCCAAGACCATCTGCTAGAGGAGCTGTGGCTAGACTAATGCACGGTGGGGTACATGTGATTATGATAACAGGTGATAGTGAGGTAACAGCTGTTGAAATTGCTAGAGAAATCGGTATGAACATAACTGATGTCTCCAAAAACGTCATAAACGGTGAAAAGTTGGATCAAATGGATGAAGATACTCTATCTCAAGTCATAGCGCAAGTCTCAGTCTTTGCAAGAACAACACCTGAACACAAAGTTCAAATTGTCCGTGCTTTGCAAAGAAGAGGGGACGTTGTTGCTATGACTGGTGACGGTGTTAATGATGCTCCAGCTCTAAAATTGGCTGATATCGGTATTAGTATGGGTAAGATGGGTACCGATGTAGCCAAGGAAGCCAGTGATATGATTTTAACCGATGACGATTTCTCTACAATCTTGAACGCTATAGAAGAAGGTAAAGGTATATTTAACAACATTCAGAATTTTTTAACTTTTCAACTGTCTACTAGTGTTGCAGCCTTATCTTTAGTCGCTTTATCAACTTTTTTGAAATTACCAAACCCATTGAATGCCATGCAAATTTTGTGGATCAACATCATCATGGATGGTCCACCAGCTCAATCATTGGGTGTTGAACCTGTTGATCATGAAGTTATGAATAAGCCACCAAGAAGAAGGGACGCCAAAATATTAACAGAGGCTGTCTTCAAAAGACTATTCTTGAACGCGATATTTGTCATTGTTGGTACCATGTTTGTCTACGTCAGAGAAATGAAAGATGGTCAAGTCACAGAAAGAGATACTACTATGACATTCACTTGTTTTGTCCTGTTCGATATGTTTAATGCATTGAGTTGTCGCCATCCTACCAAATCAGCCTTTCAGTTGGGTCTACAGAATCAAATGTTCAACTTTGCTGTATTGGGTTCATTAGCAGGTCAACTTGGTGCTATCTATATTCCGTTTTTCCAAAGAATTTTCCAGACTGAGGCCCTTTACTTTTCTGACCTATTGTACTTGACGGTGATCTCTAGCTCAGTCTTTTTCTTTGATGAAACGAGAAAATATTTCTTAAGACAAAAGCAAGAGGTATATTCTATTGTTTGATTTCCTACTTTCAGAGGAGTTCGACCACAAAAATTCTCTATGCATTTCATTCTTTTTTTAAATAGAACATTAATAGATTTTAAAAGTTAAGAGCTACATATTTGTATTATCATGATGTCATAAACGTAAATTATTGTCATTACAAAGTAAAATTTTTATAGGTTATATAGACTCCGATGCAGCTTTCTTTAAACGATTCATAATCGCCAGCCCTTCATCTGTTTCATCCACAGCCTCCACAAAAATCACATCTATTCCCTTTACTTCATCAAATTCTCGTAATAGTTTGAACAGGTTACTTGAAATTTCCTCTTTTGAAGTTCCAAGTCTCCCAACAGGGCCATCAAAGCTGCTACCTCGGAAAGATTGAGCTGTTAATAATCCAAGCTTCAAACCACTGAGATCTTTCGTATGTCCATTAATGTATTGGGCGATTGAACTCTCATTCTCAACAAGAATAACTTTCGCTGTTGGCGAATAATGCTTATATTTCATACCTGGGGTTTTTACAACTTCATTTTCGTCAGCGACTTTCTTAGCAACCCTGATATTTTGCCACAGTGGTCCGCCAAATTCCTTTATTTGCTCCAAGCTCACACCGCCAGGCCTTAATAGCATTGGAGGCGAGCTCAGCCCATCAATTACTGTAGATTCAACACCGACCTTGGACGAACCGCCATCTAAAATCATAGGTATTTTACCGTTGAGATCGTGGAATACGTGGGAGGCCAACGTTGGACTTGGTCTGGTTGAGGCGTTTGCCGATGGCGCTGCAATAGGCACATCACTCAGGTGGATCAAAGCTCTTGCTATTGGATGTGATGGAAGTCTGATGGCCACAGTTGGTTGATTGACCGTGGTAAGTTTGGAGATCTTAGAATTATTATCATACGGGATTAGTATGGTTAATGGTCCTGGCCAGAATTTATCAACTAAGGGACCATATATCTCAGGTAGCTCAACATTGAAGAACCTCTTCACTTGTGATTTGGAAGATATATGGGATATCAGGGGATTATCTGCCGGCCTGTTCTTAGCTTTGTATATGTTTTTTACACTTTCGTCATTAAAGGAGGACCCACCAAGACCGTAAACGGTTTCTGAAGGAAAGGCAACAACATTGTTCGTTGAAGACAGGAGCTTAGCAGCTTGTGCAAGGTTTTTGAGGGTTTGTGGGTCACTCACTGATAGCTTGTCATTGGAATCAAAGTTGATCGACGCACCATCCACAGTAAGAATTTGGGTATCGAATTTACTTATCGCTTTAGGTACTTGCTCCGTAGACATGTTTCTGACTAATCTGAAGGCAGACCTTTTCATAAACCAACTCTATCCTCAAGCACGACCTTATTGAGAGATAGCCACAGGTCTTTTGAACCAAATTCAAATAATTTTTTTTAAGTGAAGTTCAATGTTTCTAAAAACTCATCACTGATGCTAATGAGCTATTGTCTGAAAATTTTCTGACTCACAAGTTATTTTTTTAATTGTCTGATCGGAAGAATTGGCATTTGAAGCTCGCGCTAGGCTCGGAAAATTAGAGAGGCTAGTATAAAGCTCACTTTGCAAAACTGGCTTCGCTTTGTCACTTATTGTTGGCCATCTAATTTTCATCTACACACATTCTAAAATCTCAAATGATACTAAAGAAAAACAAAGTAATAGAATTGGCTCTACTAGTTAGAGATTACCGTATTTTGACATCCCGTCGGTTAGGCCATCGGTTAATGGGTTTTCTTGAAATTTTTTTTTCTAAAAGTAAAAATCTACTAAAACGATAATGAGTAAGTTTGATTTCTCTAAATAATCATACGTAATTTCATGCATAACTATTATGAAATAGTGACTCAATACTGATTATATGGTAATTTTTAAATATCTGCAGCATTACCATTTGTTATTGTCATAGACTACTTCAAAGTGGGAATTTGTACTACCATAACAAGCACCCTCAACTTTGGAGGTATTTTTTAGGTAACTTTCTCCGAATGAGGCAAATCTTACTATTTTTGACAGGATTTCGGAATTACACAACGCAACAAAATTTATCCATTTGTCTTGTGCGCGATAGCCGGGGGAACAAAAATAGGGGAGTCATGGAAGATTTATAACTTTTGAACTTTTTGACGCAGCTAAAATCCCTTTTCCAGCTAATGAACAATGTGAGAAATTTGCACTGATATGTCATTGGTATACTTTTGAGGTCTATGACCGCCTACAACTGCACAGTCTCTAATCATTGCAACAGCCGGAGAATATGTTTATACAATGGAAGAATCGAAGGAAATCAACCTGACAAAATGGAAGAATTTAGGCGCCATTCAGCAACACAAACCTCGCAAGTTCAACTACTTGTTTTGCATAAGCTTCTAGAGAAAGTGGGGCGTGGAATAATTGTTGTTAAGAATGTCTTAAGAGAGTTAATTATTGTTTCCAGTAACTCAATTAAAATTTTTTTCCCACTAACAAGCTTATAAAGTTGAAGTTGAGAGCTAATCAGATCTGGGGGCATTCAGTTGTTGAAAGTTGCGTTTAATACTGGACAAATGTTTAAACATTGAATGTTAATCAAATACCTCAAGCTCTTTTCGTAAGCTTCCGCTGCTATTCGGTGAATCTTAAAGGAGATTTAATTCCAGTTTTGAACATGCAGCAAACGCGCCATTCCTCATGGAGAAATAGTAAACCAGTAAAGCCATGTTATTTTTTAATCTTTTGTTTTGTGAGCGAAATTGTAATTTAAATTGAGCAGTGAATTAATATAGGAGAAAGGCATGATCGTAACAAAAAAGGCATTACTTCGATAGTAGAGTTAGTGAATGGGACTTTGGCTTACTTATTTTACTTATTCAAGTCCTTAGTTCTGATTTTCCGAATGGGGTGGTGTTTTCAAACTAAACTATTGTCCGATTTGGGGCTTGACTGTCTGTTAAAAGGATTAATTTAAAAGCATTGTTGATCATAAGCTCACCCCTTGAAATTAGGTTCATCATTTCGTCTACCAAGATACAAAAATCTAAATCTGTAGAGGATCATTCCTCAGCAACGTCATTAGGAAACTAATGGGACTCTCTTCACATCCGCCAGGCTAGCATTAACACGGGTTTTACAAAAGAAGACCTGATAGGTCTATGGAACATTACTCATGTCGTGCTTTGTTGAGTTCTGAAAATTCCACTAGTTTATCGATTATAACGCTGCATTGCACCTCTTAAAAATTTTCTGTTTCGGGAAATTTCTTACAGGCCAATGATTTGGCATATTATGTCTTCAGTAAACGTTACTAGTAAATATGCATGTACCCCATGGGGCTGCATAATTTCTATTAGATTTTGCTGTAAACTCTTAAAAAATAGATGAGTTGAGCCGCGCATGAGTTGTGAATTCTTAACTTTTACACCCATTAAAATGTAAGAATAATTTTCTATACAAGGTTTCTCCATTTAGTCAGGAATGGGCTAGTCATCCCCAAGCTTTATCACTACTTGAATTATGAGTGCCCGCATGAGTGTTCACAATACCCTTTGTAAAGTGAGAACCTTTGTCGCTCTCTCGTTTAGCATTACCTATTAGCGAGCACGATTGTTCACCAGAGATATCTTTACCTTGTTGTGATGTAAATAATTTTACTGGAAAAAACGTAAAATTGGAGTCATCGATTGATTTACAAGAATGGAGAAATTAATTTACAAGCAACAAGTTTTCGGATTATCAGTTCTTACATCACTGCAATAATATTATTTTTTAGATTTAGGTTGCCAATTCAGCATTCATTTCGGTAAAACAGAGTAAATTCACCAATTGATTTTGATCATTCGATTTGAAAAATGATCATCGATTTTAAAAGTACTGTTACCAGAAGAGATTGTCATTTCAATCGCAAAAGGGTTTTTTGTTTTAGCTTTTTAACTAACGCAGGAGTTAGGCTCAGGTGCGTAGTCGCAAATATCTCGCGATTTTAATACCCCGTATATAGAGGACAACTAAAATGCAGCTGCCCAGTCAAGTCTACGGCGATTTGCTAAAAGGTGGGACACTGTGTTGTAAAGATCGCTCAAACATGGAACTGCTGTGGACGTGAAATCTCCAACTAACAAGACAGTGAAATGTGTTTTGCTCTTGCATGTCCAGAATTTAGCAAAACAACAAGTTAGAGCCAGCCAATCAAGCAGCTCAAACCTAATATTAATGGGCATGGGCATGTAAAAATCAAAAATATTTAGTATACACTATTTCTTTGTGATGTCCAAGGGCCAAAAGTGGACATGCAGCTGCTTTGACAATAATACTCTGGGGAAGAGTTTTTCCTCTATAGGGATTTGTTGGGGTTCTTAAGTTCTGAATAGAGAGACTAAATACACGCAGGTATCCCTCGACATCAACTCTTTACAGAGTAGTGTTGTGTCTATAAATATCACATGAAATCACCGTAAGTTGTAAATCTAATCTCTAGCTCACCAATGTTTCACCTCATCATATAACTCTATATATTCTTTCAAGATGGGGTTAGAAGATTATGCAATCGTTAGAAGATTCATCAAGTTTGATGAGAAGACAGAAGGTTCAACCACCTTCAGTATACTTATTGGTTTGTTCGCTGCCTTTGGGGGTGTGTTATTTGGTTATGATACAGGTACAATTTCTGGTATCATGGCTATGAAATACGTTTTAAAACATTTCCCTGAAGATTTCCCTTCTGAGAATGGTCAACCTGGTTCATTTTCATCTAGTGAGAGTTCTCTTATCGTTTCAATTTTGTCTGCGGGTACCTTTTGTGGTGCCTTAGGTGCTCCATTACTTTCTGATACTTTAGGACGTCGTTGGACTCTAATTATTGCAACAGCACTTGTTTTCAACTTTGGTGTTATTTTACAAACTGCAGCAACTGGTATTAAGTTATTGGTTGCTGGTAGAGCTTTTGCAGGATTAGGTGTAGGTTTAGTTTCTGCTGTTATTCCAATGTATCAGGCAGAGACTGTTCCAAAATGGATTCGTGGTGCTATAACAAGTACATATCAATGGGCCATTACCATTGGTTTGTTTTTAGCTGCTTGTGTAAACAAAGGTACTGAAGGACTTGATAATACAGGATCTTATAGAATTCCAATTGCTATTCAATTTATATTTTCTTTAGTCATTACAATAGGTATGCTTATTTTACCAGAAACTCCTAGATTTTATGTGTCTAAAGGTAGACATGATAAAGCTAGAGAATCTTTGTCTAGAATTAGAAGATTGCCACAAGATAATCCAAGTGTTATTGATGAACTAGGTGAAATTACTGCAAACTACGAATTTGAATTGAGTCATGGTAAATCTGGATGGCTAGCTTGTTTTAGTACTTCAAATTATCAATTGAAAAGATTGATTACCGGTGTTTGTTTACAAGCTTTCCAACAATTGACAGGTGTTAACTTTATCTTCTACTATGGTACAACTTTCTTTAAGAACTCTGGTATTAAAAATGCATTTTTAATTACAATTGCAACAAATGTTGTCAATGTTGGTATGACTATTCCTGGTATTCTATTAATTGAAATCTTAGGTCGTCGTACTTTACTATTAGTTGGTGCAGCTGGTATGTGTACTTCTGAGTTGTTAATTGCCATTATTGGAGTTGCCAAACCTGATTCACAAAGTGCTAATCAAGCTATGGTTGCATTCACATGTATTTTCATTGCATTTTTCGCTGCTACTTGGGGTCCAATATGTTGGGTTATTGTTGGTGAAATTTTCCCATTAAGAACAAGAGCAAAATCTGTTGCTATGTCAACTGCTTCTAACTGGTTATGGAATTTTGGTATTGCCTTTGCAACCCCATATTTAGTTGATGATAAACCAGGTTCTGCAAGATTAGGATCTAAAGTTTTCTTTATCTGGGGTGGTTGTAATTTCTTATGCTTTGTCTTTGCTTTTGTTTTTGCCTATGAAACAAAAGGTTTATCGTTAGAACAAGTTGATGAATTATATGATACTGTTCCAAATGCTTGGAGTTCAAGAAACTTTGTCCCAACTGATCATAGATTCACTAGAGCCATTCATGGTAGTGATGATGATGCATTTAGTGGCGGTGAAAAGCATGGTGTTGAATACACAGGAGGTGATGTTGGTACTGATGCAGATGGTGGTACTATTGGTAAAAATACCGCTACTGGTACCGTTTAAGGCCAATGTGCACTCTTTGCTATCAGTTTGTGACATTTTTGGAATGAAAGACTCGTCTACGATAATTTTTCATAGCTATATATAATGTCTGTTTAATCTTTATGTAATTACTATTGATCCACAATTTAGGTCAATTAATTAATGATTCACAATGTAGATCTAACTTATATTTGACAAGCCTTTTGACTTTGAATATTGCATAAGTCTGACACGCTACAATTTAAAAGTAAAACGTAAATCATTTATTAATTGATAGCATTATATATATAAACCATTATAGGAAATGGGCACGTTGAGAAACTAATTTATAGCTCAATCTGTAAGTGTAAGGTGGAAAAGTCTACTTAGAAGTACCTTTTTCAGCACCTTCTTTAGCACCGGTCAAAGATTCAGAAACGTATTCAGCAGCATCGTTTAAAGTTTGTTTGGCAGTTTCAACGTATTCACCTGCGGTTTCAGATAAAGTTTTACCACCACCTTGAACGTTTGATTTAGCATCATCATGACCTGATTGAACTGAATCACCTAATTTTTGAGTGGTTGATTTGTTTTGTTCTGGTTGTAAACCGGAAGCACCCTTGTCAAGAGTATCAGTTACTGATTCTTTAGCTTGTTGAGCATAAGATTTTTGATCTTCTGGGGTAACTTTTTCTTGTAGTTTATCACCTAAACCTTTTCTACCGATATCAGACATTGTGTATAGTTATTTTTTTTTTTGTGAGTTGTTTATTCTAATTGAGTATTACTGTTAAATTGTTTAACTGTTATACTTGATGATAAGTAAAAGACTAAACAAGTATTAGAATTGAAGTAAGAGAAGGGGGAATATTCAAACTATTTATACATTTGAGTTTATATATTTGAACTAAAGAAGGAGAGCTAAAACGAACCACGGCCCCGGCCAAGATCAATCCTCTATTCTATTATTATTGTACCATAGAACATTAAAGAACAAATTATATAAAAAGGGGACATCAAATTGTTAATTTATTATGTAACAAAACATCATCCAGTACAAGGATGTAGCAATGTAACTTAAAATAATCGTTTTAACGCTATGGACTATTAAGGTGTCTTTGTTTCGTCTGTGGCATTAAGATTGCTATTTTTTTTTTTTTTTTTATTTGGCTTGTCTTTTTTGACACTGAAAAAGGCTACATAACATCATGCATAATTGCTTAAGTGAAATTACATATGAGAAAAACCGATGTTAGCAAGGTCAAGAAAAAAAAATGTTAACCCATTTCTAGGTTAACAAACGTCATAATAATTGTTCATGTCAAATTTATGAGGCAAATCAAGGGCGAAGGAGCGCTTCTCATCATTAGTCCTTTTTACTTGTATGTGTAATTGATAATTGTGGTCCTAGTTCATTTTTTTTTTTTTTTTAGTTCGTACCTCTTGATGCTTCTCTATTGTTTTTATAGACAACATAGCTATTCTTCTGATTGACACATAATATTTGTAGAATCGTTTTGTAGACGTGAATAGAAGCAAGAGAAAAAAAAAGAGAAGATGACACGGGACTATTATGCTAAGAGCAATTTGCACAACCAGAGTGCATACAAAGAAGCAAGGTTAATTCTTTTTTTTTCGCTTTCTGCAATGTTCCAGAAATGAAAAAATTACAGGCTTATATTTTCTGTACCCAAATTGGCGTTAGCACCCGAAAAATTCCTTCTTCTATAATCTTTTTAAAGAAAAAGCCTTGTATTGTTCTATATTCCGACTTGATAGCCGTGGCCCGTGAAATATAACTGTTACAATTTTCAAGTATGACGCAATTGATGACATAGTAAAACTCTAATGCATCACTTTACAATTATAGATGAACCTTTTTGTAACCATGGTTATTTATATCTTGGTGGTTTTATAAAAGTCTGATCTTAATGTGTATTAATTGGAGAAACACTCTATATAAATTATATAAATCCTATTATAGGCTAAAACCAACTTTATAGTTTACTAGTCCAATTTACTGTTAAATCCTCCTATCTCTATATTTACCCATCTCAATCATATGGAGTAACGTAGAGATTGTAACATAGTAATCGATTACATAAAGGCTTTTATTAATAACATCTCATGTAAGCAATCTTTTTGAATTTTCTGTCACATTCTTTTTCCATTTCTAGAACTTGTCCCTGATTAATAGTTGCTGACCTATATCAAAACGAGCTATTTCTTCAATAGGATATTGTTATTGATTTTTTTTTTTCTTATTTGGTATAGACTTATCAGATATTCAATAATTGGGGAAAATAGAGAGAATTGAGATAAATTTTAGTTATTATAAGTCACGGTCTTGTTTCTTTTTATCTTTTTTCTTCCTAGTTAAACTAAATATTTATGTGTCATTCAGGATTTAGCGTTATAATTTTGTTTAACAAAGACCGTTTATTGAAAACAGTACAAGGTAAAAAAACAGTGATAGAGTTAAACAAATTTGTGGGTTAATAAAATGGTGATACCTTTCACGTCTTTTAGCCCATTACAAGGAAATCAAGAATTACCCCATGCACAAAGTTCAACCAATGAAAATCAAAACTTAGTTATTAGTAATGGATTTAGTTCGAGTTCAACAAGAAGGTCACTCACAGGACAACAAAGTGATGATAGAAGTGATTCAGATAATAGAATAAGTAGTAGAATTAGAAGAAGAAGAAGAAGAACCGGAAGTGGTGGATATGACACTTCCCCAGATTTTAATATTGAGAGAAATATTTTACTCCAACATGGAAATATTATGATTGCTAGAACAAATAATACCGACACAAACAGTACTAATAACCACAATAATGAATTTTTTAATATTGATAATCAGATGAATTCTAGATCATCAAATAACTTGAATGAAGAAACGAATAATTCTATGATGGAAAGTGATATTTCCTCTTACGAAGACGCTAGTGAGGAATTACCAGTTGTTAGTACAGATTTACCCTTCCCATATATTAATAGACAGCTGAACTATAGTACGGATCAAATAAATCCAACTGTTGAACCTATAACGTATGTCAGTGATCAAATACAGGATCAAATCTTTAGTTCTTTGAATGGTGACACTTTGAATAACGCAATCATTAGACGTGAAGCTCAAAGAAGTCAACAGCAGCAGCAGCATCATCATCATCATCATCATCATCATCAACTAAGACCAAACTCAACAGATTTTCAATCGCAAGTAAATAACGATCGTGTTCAAGAAGAGCAATTTAGACAAATTAGACTTGAAAGACTACTCCATCTACAAAATAGAGCTAGAGAGATTTCAACTTCGAGATTAAGGTCAACTACTGATCCATCACAGATATTAAATGATAGTTCATCATTTGGAAGAGGAATATCCAGGAGTTCTAGATTCAATTTAGATACAAACCAAAATCCAGGTAGAAATCATTCGAGTGAATTAATCTCTAATAGTCGAATCCCTTCAAGTTATATCCCCCGACCTTTAGCTATTTCTCCTCCTTCACCGCCATCAATACCTCAGATATCCAATAATTCAAGCGATAACCGAATACCTCATCGAAGATCAGAATCTCGCCTGAATCCAAGAGCTCATATATCAACCAACAATACACTCTCATCATCGCCCACGAGTGCAGTTTCTCAAATATCGTTCAATTCTGTCGTTGATCCAATACCTTCAAGAAGTGATAATCGTTCATTATTAGAAGATTTGAATAGAAGATCATCAGGAGAATTGGTAAACATGATACGCAGTGGCAACGACACCCAACAAGAATCAAACGTTTCAAAAGAGAGTGTATTTGATCATAAAAATCATGTTGGATTGAATATATCTCAGAGTGTTGGAATTTCAGCACGTTTTGAATATTTTAGATTGAAAAGAAGCCGATTAGGTCATTTGTATGAGGAAGTATCCAGAAAAAATTTTAAAGAAGATGGGTTAAATAAATCTGAAAGAAAGAGAAAGTTCTTTGAGACATCTGAGGATGAGATACCAAATATCCCCGAATGGAGTTTTAAAGATCTTCACTTTGATTCCATTAGGCCTAATGAATGCTCATACTTGAAAGCTGGTTCTCATTTTAAAAATCAACTTTACCGAATGTCCTTTTTATCAGTTGATAATAAGAAGGGTCAGTCATTAGGAACGATTGAATTTAAAGATGTTGAGTCTCAAAATGCTTGGACCAAAGAGTTTTTAACCACTTCTCATAGGAAAGTTCAAATATCTCCATCGGAAACTAATGATGATTATTCAGGAATTTTTTCATTTCATGCAAGTATCATAAATTTTGAAAACAGTGATTTAAGATTTCATTCAACTTTACAATCTGCATTTGAAAACAACATTGTTTCACAAGTACATCAGTCAAAGGATTTTCCATCTATTTATAATGACTGTATAGTACGAAAGCAACTATCAAGATGGATGTTATTGAGACCATTCCAAGATTTAACCATTGGAAAGCTTGTACCAATGTTGACATGTGAAAAGTGTTTAAAAGTGTTGCAAGAAAAGTTTATACTGTTAAAATTACGAATTTGTCTTGATGTTGATACTCATGATTTGGAAAATAATATTCCTGATCTATTAGTTTCAATTGACAGAAAAAATGGTGATCTTGAGATTGTGGCATCTGAGTCAAAATCTAAACCTATATCAGAGCATATGTTGTTTGAAAGAGAGATTAGTCATTATGATAAAAAGGATAGTACAGTTATAAGGTTATCTGCATCAGAGGGAAGAAAATTATTTGCCTCTCCAACTATCCAGCTTTGTTGATTTTAGATATGATAACATGTTGCAGCTATGATTTGTTATCTTAATTAATGACTATTGGTGAAGAATTTTATTACACTACGATCAGCACTTTAATTTCTTTAATTAGACTTTTCAATCGTAAGTTCATTGACCATCCTTGTTCGTAGGCCTTTTTGGTCTTTTTTTTTTTCTTTTTCATTTCTATTTACACATAATTATCACAATATACAAGTTGAAAATCATGACCAACCACCTTTACCAGTTCCTATATCACTTCTTCTCTGTCTCATCCATTCTTTTTTACACTCTCTATAAGCTCTAAAGTACTCCGTACACATGTCTCTATCGAAATTATTCGTTTCAAGACATCTTATACTCATATTAGCACTCTCCTGACATGGATCGTAGTATCTTGAAGGACCTTTAGCAGCAAACTTTGATTTATGATATTCAGAAGTTGGATTATCTGGATAGTATTTATACTCCTTTGATGAACCTTTAGCGAAATCAACAGACGTTTTATCTTCTTTCTTAACTGTTCTAAACTCTTTATCACTCTTTCTATCTGACATTGTTGAGAATTAAAAGAATTAAACCACCCTAAAATGATGCAATATTAGCAGTGCTTTCTCAAACAAAGTCTTTAACTTCAACTAATTTTTGCTTTTTCAGTTTCCTCATCGGTTCTGCCATATTTCTCCGGTTCAGTAACTATTATGGCAACAAAAAAAAATTTATGACATTTTTAACTCATCTCTCGAATCTTCCGTTATGTTATATGAAACAAAATAAAGGATTACAAAGAGTGGGATAAGATGTCTTTGGAGTTTAAAGATACTGATATATGCTCAAGATGTAAGGTTGAAAAGCCTGCCACAGTTTCAAGAAAGGAGCTCTTTTGTCAGAACTGTTTCATAAGGTTTATAAGTGGGAAACAAAGAAAGCAGATGAGTAGTGAGAAATACAAGGTAAAATTTGGAGATGAAGTTGAAAAAAAGTCAATATTGCTACCTATTTCCTTTGATAAATCTTCACTAGTACTATTTGACATTTTAATCTCCCTGTTTGACGAACAGTTGAGAAATCCAAGAGGTAAATTAGGTTTTGAACTTATTGCATTATTTATTGATGATTCAAGAATCACTAAATACCAAAACTCATACGAAGATTTATTGCAAAGGATTAAAGCACGTTATAATCTTTTCCATTATCCGATAAGATTTATTAAAGTTGATATAAGCTCTTTCGCTTCCAATAAAGATTCTCTACAGTTGATCACATTGATACCAGATTTCACTTCATTTAGATATAACCCAAGGGATGATAACAATATTACAATAGAGAGTATATTTCAATCGTGTCCTAATAGAGCATCGAAGCATGATTTGAAGCAGATAATATTCAAAAGTCTTATAGACAGATATGCCATTGCAAATAATATTAAAACCATCATATGGGGTCATAACATGACAACTTTAGCAGAACAAGTCATTGCATTAACCGTTAAAGGTAGAGGAGGTGAGATATATTCCAACTTAACTGATGGAGTAGACAATAATGGTATTGAACATATACATCCCTTGAGAGATGTCTCCATTGGTGAAGTTGAAAAGTTTTTCGAATTCCAGAATTTATCAGCTTTCAAATTGATACCTGTGGAGATTCAAGAGAACTTGATGAATAAACAAAGAACAATCAATGAAGTTGTTTCAAACTATTATAAAGTTGTTGATCAAGAATATGACAATATTGTTTCGACTGTTGTGAAAACCGGTGCTAAATTAGTTGAACCTAAGCACTATGATAACGTTGATTGTATAATTTGTAAAGGGAAGATATACAACAGACCAATGAACTGGTTGAGGGACATCACGTTCAATGGAGCTAAGGGACCAGAGAATGAGCTCGAACTGGAATCCTATACTGAATGGAGAGAGTTTAATAAAGAATCTCTAGATTTTTTTGAAAAGGCAAATAAGGAAGAGGTGAGTATATGCTACGGTTGTGCCGTCACTGTTGGTGGCGTGCAAAAGGGTACTATTGGGTGGTCGATCAAAGATGAGGAGCAGAATAAGCAACAGATCTTGGACGAGTTTGTAATAGACGAAGATGTGGAGTAAGAATAATTTAATGTATATAAATATTTATAGTATTTTCCGATGTAGTACAAAAATTTCCGATTTACAATAGAACAAAAAAAAAACACTCGCAAATCATTATCATTATATGTGTAAAACTACCAATTTGTAATTCAATAACATTTGAATAGGAATTAACATGTCCAGGTTTGTACCAGAGGGTAAGAGTGATTTGGTATCATTACAAGAAAAGGAAACGAAATCATCAAGTGATTATAAAAATGAAGTTGAAGAAAATGAAAGGCTTTCATTGTTTGATCAGATGAAGATCAACTATCTCAAAAAGGAAGAAGAACACCGTGAAAAAGTAGAAGCAAAGAATAGTAGTCACCTGTTGTCAGAAAGAGAGCTCAGGTTCTACAAGGATTTGGAAGATAAAGAGATGGAAAGGCAATTAGAGAAGAAACGTGAAATTGAAGAAGGTTTGAACAGATATGAAGAGTGAGTATATATCAAAAGCTAATTCTTACAAAGATAAGTTTACTAATGTGCCAATTTTTCACAGTTTGAAGAAGCAAAAGAAGCAAGAATCTCTTATCCAAGAGAAACCAAAGATTTTGCTTCCTGGTAAGGTTCAAATCAAAAGGTCAATAAAGAAGAAGTCAAACGATAATACCAAACTGTCAAACCCATCAGTAACTAAAGATTCTCACCCAGACAAAGAGATCGCTGAATCGGAAAAACCACCATCAACAAACGACCAAAAAGCCCTAATATCAGGATATGAATCTAGTTCATCGTCTGAAGAAGAGTAACAAAGACCACAGTTTGACCTTTGACCTTTGCCTTGATGTTTTACTCTTCTAGTCATGTGACTTATATATACCCTTTAAGAAGGTTCGTGTCCATACCATATGAGTTTTTGGTGTGCTTTTTTCATTTGATCCCGAACTAAATTTTCGTTCACTTTATAGATGAAGATTAATAGTTGAAAAGACAAACAAGACAAGTTAGACAAGTTGGTTTTTATAATACCCATAGTTATCACTTACAACAGCTAACAATATGATTGGAATACTAGGTGGGATAATACGTCCCTTTACGAATAGTTTGATAGCTGGTCCAACTTCATCCATATTTGTTAGAACTCTTATGAAATCACACAAAGGAGCTGCTAAAAGATGGAGAAAAACTGCAAATTCTTTTAAAAGAGTAAGTGATCTATTCAGCTTTTAACCTTTAGATCTTGTACTAACATACATTAATAGAAACAAGCTGCTAGAAATCATGGTAATACCGGTTGGAGTAGTAGTATTTTAAGTGGAGGTAGTTCAAAGAGATTGAGTAATCCAGCACAAACCAAGAGGTTGAAAAAACTTTTACCATATAGTTAAACTCATAGTTAGAGAAAGCCCATGTACATATATATATATATATACAAAAATGACTACTGTGTTGTATTTGAAGTGAATGAATATAGATTAATGCATAAATTTTATTTATAGTATGAAAACCACTAGGCTTTTGATTGAAGTTCATTTTCAATATTACTTACCCATTCATTATACTTGGAAACCGATTCTTCCGAACTAAACTGGTATTTTGAAGTTATTAGATTCCCAGAAGTGGAAAGATTAGAACTTTCAAACAATGGGAAATTATGTTCAATTTTCAATTTTTTAAACCATTTGTTATACTCAATAAGTCCCTTGACTATATCAATGCTTGATTGAATTTCTGCCAACATCAACCCTCCATTTTGTAACTTGAACATAGTTCTAACAACTTTGGAACGCGACCCTAGTTGAGTCTCCAGTTCAGCATGATTAATAACTAAATAACAGTTCAAAACCAATCCACATATCATTATCCATTCATTAGTTACCTTGGATGAATATTTTTGGAAAGTTTCCAAGATATTAAGCACCACGTCATTGGGTATTTGAAATTTGTTACAAAGAGCTGTTATTTCTCTTGATGTTAGTAATTTTAGATGTTTCAAGGGTGATGTAGATTGTATATCTAGAGGAATTACATCATTTTTGAGTGGTGATAATCCTTTTGAAGGAGATGGAGAAGGTGAAGGTGAATTGGTGCCCGAGATAGAAGTAGCAGCAGCAGCAGCAGCAGCTTCCTCCAATCTTTTCATGAAGGGGGTTTTCGATTTGGAACCAAAGGGTCTACCTTTACCTCTTTTACTAGGAGATGGAGTAGAAGGTGAATCCGCTGATAAATGTGATTTTGAAGGGGTCTTGGACGATGATTTCAAAGGCGAAGATTTTCTTGGGGATGATGACGTAGTTGGTTTCAACGATTGACTATCAACGTCTAACTTTCTCTTTTTTGGGGTACCATGAGGAGTACCATTGGGAGTTTTACTCTGGAGTAGATTTCTGTTAAATGTATCTAATAAACCATTAGCGACTTTTGAAGGAATGGGAAGATTGTTCAACGAAGGTAATGGTAGGTTCAACTGTGATTGAAGTCTATTGATAGCAACTATGGCACATAGATGGTACCTTGCTACTTCTTCATGGGATTTTAAGTTTATTCTTGACTTTGACGAGGTGTAGTATCTACTTGTTAGCTCTTTGAGTTGATCAGGTAATGGATCGGATAAGGAAGGTGCAACGTCATGAATGGCCGAGTCTAGGAAAAGAGCAGACATTGGTAGATGGTGATATATGATTAGAAAGTTCAGACAAAATTAGCAAAGATTATCTTAAACAGAGAGGGTTCCTATTCAGTTATAAAAGGGCGTTTGTTCTTTAAATCAAGCCCTCGGAAGTAGTATAAAATTTAAAAAAATCTCGATTTTCATGAATTTTCCTAGCTTTTCTCCTCAAAATAGTTAATTTCAAGGAGAATATTCATATAAACGCTAATAAAAGTTGTAGCTTGTATTGCAAAAAAAAAAGGGCAATACTAAAGATTCTTATTCAAAATGTTTCAATCCATATTTACCAAAAGAACAAGTTTAGGTATTTTCAATGTTACAAATACCTCGATTCGTCGATTTTCAAATTCTCCAATTTCATTGGTAGCTGCCGCGGATGCCAATGATTCTAATGTTATCAAAGATCAAGAAGAACATAACGAACTTCCAAAGGAGATTGTGAGTGGTGCTCCAAAGGAACTGATTACGGAAAGAGTTGTTCGTATTTATCAGGAGGGTAAATCAGCCACTCAAAGTGGTACCAATGGTATGTTATATCCAAATTCGTATATAGGTTTGCAAAAATACTAATGCCTTTAATAGGTCAATCTTATTGGAAGTTAGACTGGGATGTCTTGGGTAAAGGTAACAGATGGGAAAATGATCTAATCGGATATCAAAGTTCAGGTGATTATATGTAAGTATGGGCGTTGCAAAGATAATCTTCTTTTAAAAAGATATACTAACTCATCTGTAATAGGCAAGGTACTATTATGAAGTTTTATTCCAAAGAGTCTGCCATCAAGTTTGCAAGAGGACAGGGTTGGTCCTTTTATATCCAAGAACCAAAAGTTCGTCACTTTAAAGTGAAAGATTATTCAAAGAACTTTTATCATAGTCCAACTAAATTAAAACATATCAGAACAAAGTGAACTTTGTAATTATTATTTATTATTTATTTATTATCTATTTATTATTACATTATATATTTATTATCTATTCTTCTAGTGTTAATGCCCATGGGATTTCATGTTATATTTATATAGATAAATGAATTCTTACAACACTATTGTTAGTTGCCCAAGTAACAAAGTAGAAATGAAAAAAGTAAAACATCCATACACCGCTCGAGCTCTATACTTTGAAAAACACGAATTTAAAATTTCATTTTTTTGGTCTCTACCAAAAAAGAAGAAAAAGTTGACATAAAATTATTACTCTTGTGATTTTCTAATAACAATAAATAAGCTGATTAAATTTCAATTTGAGCTAGATAAATCAACACTTGATAATCGAAAGAGAGCGTGCTCTTTATTAATATATAATAAAGCAGCCAGAGCAGACTAGTTGCTCTATTGTGTCTGTGTCTTTGTGTCTTTGTGTCTTTGTGTGGCATTAACTGTTTGGCTTATTTATTGTGTCCTAAGCGCTCTTCTTATTTGTCTGGTGTGTGTGTGTGTGTGTGTGATTCTTCTGTAATTTGCTTGGATATAGCGCTAATTGTTGTGTTTAGTTGTGACACAGTCAATACTGAGAAAGCTGCTCAAACCACCATTTCAACTCTTCAACGCAATCAATAATGTCCCAAAGGAACAACATATCAGAGTTCTTCCCTGATAGATACAAACATACAGATGACATCGGAGGCAGAAAAAGTTATGAGAATTCCCCAAGATATAGTGGAGGTAACAAGTCATATAACAGCAGTATCAGAAGTAGTAGCAGGGAACTCTACCATCCAACTCATAAAGATCTATATGTTCCTTCATCATCCTCATCTTCATCAGCTTATGATAGGCCATCACATCGATCCAGCAATGGGTATTACAACAGTCATAAGGACTCATTCTATAAGTCTGATAGATATCTAGATAGAGGAGATAAATACGTGCCCTCTGACCCTTCATCTACATTTAATGGTTCAAAAAGAACTGAGATATCTACATCAACTGCATCAACTCCACATTCATATTCTCCGGGAACTTCAAACAGCAATAATAAAACCATCACCAACGGTAGAACCAATGGAAATTTCCACACGTCTTCTCCTTCTCTACGGAAACAGGATGAATTGAATCAACACGATCAACAGCCTAAGAGTTTACCAAGAGGACCAAAGGTGGAGTCAAATTGGTTACTTAACGTGGATCCAAAACATTTGGATCAATATCATCATTTAGACCAAAATGGTAATTTTAGAACTGATAATGTTAAATCTCAAGCCCACAAGCCCAATTTTAGAGTGACATATGATCCAGAACTTTCAAAGGATAAATCTAAAGGAACATCAATACTTTATAGAACTTCAAATGTCGAAGACAAAAATCAGCATCATCATAAAGTACGAGATCCAAGAACTCAATCTAATTTTAAAACACTACTAGGTTCAATTAAAAGATACAAAAAAGTCCCCTTCAAATCATTACCTTTAACAAGATTTTCATATGACAAGTATAGTTTAGGTTCACCACCTCCAATCGATATAGTGATAAGTAATTTAGGAAGAGCCGTTAATGACGCTTATTTAAGAAATCAATTGAAATCATTTGGTGAGGTTTTAGAAGTTAATGTCATTTTAGACCCATCAACTGGTATACCTTTAGGAATCCTACATGTCAAATACGGTGGTATGATTGATAAAGCTGCTAAATCTGCTAGAAAGGCATTGGAAAGCTTGAATAACTCCAAAGTTGAGAATAATATCATCAAAGTGGTTTTGAATAAAGATGATGGTAAAACTCTTGAGGACATTAAATCAAAAGAGTTGAAAATCAAAGAGGTTAAAACGAAAATCACTGAATTGAAAGAGAACAAAGTTCTTCCACCAAGTGCCCCAAAGGCAGTTCTGAATGCTATATCCAGACAACAAGCTGCAATTTCAAAAAGAGAAAAACCGATTCCTCGTGCCAATGAACCCAATCAATCAAGAGAACTATCCTCATCATTAACCAAAACTCAATCACCAGCTCCAACCTTGGCTCCAGCGCCACCACCACCTCTCCCATTTGTTAAAAAAGTTGCCGAACAAATCAAGAAACCATCCATAAAAGTCCCCGCAGATTTAGAAAAATTCATTAAAGGTCGCCCCTTTATATTCATTGCATCTAAATATATCAAGGGTCAAGTTGACAGAAATGATGTAAAGAAAGCTTTGGAAACATATGACTGGACAAGAGTTCTTAGTGATAATTCTGGTATATTCATTGTTTTTAATAGTCCAAGGGAAGCTAAGAGATGTTTCCAGTTGGAGAATGGTAAGAAAGTGTTTTCAATTAATCTGTTCATGGAAGTTCAACTACCTGATGACTACAATGCTACTGATGCCGATGAAGATTATTCAACAAAGCAAAGAGACGTAGTGGACGAGGCTAGTTCCCTATTGATTAAAGAGCTAGAAGATGCTTTACAAAAGGACATTAGAACTAAAATTATTGCACCAGCTGTCTTGGACTTTTTAAACATTGAAAACTACCCTCATTTAAAGGCCAAATTACAACCGATTGTTTCAGCACCACCACCGCCACCACCACCATCAACAGTTTCAGTAATTGATCAATCCAATTTTAAACAGCCAGAACAAGCTGCTAAACCGAATGAAGTGAATGTTGATAATGAGAAAAAGGATCAAGATGATGGTAGTGACAATGTTTTCTCACTGAATAGAAAACTGCCAAAGTTACCAACTTTTAAAAAAAAATATGATACAAATGGCAATCTGAAACCAAAATCGAAAAAGGTTTTGCAAAAGAAGAAAAAATCACTTCCACTGAGCCTGAACTTTGATGATGAGACTGAATCAGATTTTAGAGAGTCTAGTGTTTCGACACCTCAACTTGAACAATCACATGAGGATCTGATAAATGAACCACCAAGAAAGAAGGCTAAGAAGAATGTTGAGTTAACAAAGTCAGTGAAGCAACCATTACTGTACTCCTCGTCGTCTGAAGATGAACTCGAGGAAGAAGAGGAGGAAGAAGAACAATTAATTGAAAATAAAGATTCAATTCCAACAACTCCAGAAGAGGTTAAGATGGATATTGAGTTGAAGGAACTAGAACAGCCTGAAGAGACTCAAGAGTTTGAACAAGATGTCGATCATTCAGTTTTTGATAAATTACATCATCCTGTTGCAAGTGAACTTCCTTTACCGGTCTATGAGGATAATTTAGATGGATCACTTGATCTTGACCAGTTTCAAAAGCTAATCAAAGATAGCGAAGATTATGAACTTTTGAAAGAAATCTTAAAAGATGAGATAGTGAATGACCCAGTAGGATTGAGACCGGATTATTGGGCATGGAGATATAAGGAAAACAAGTCCAAATCTGGAGATTCTCTTGGCTCTAGACCAATAGTTCAAATTCCTATTAATTTAGAGAATACCACAGGTTCTCATAGAAGTCAAGGATACAATAAAATTCCTGATCAAGAGAAAGTTGAATATTTACCTCATAGAAAAAGGGTTCACGATCCATTGAGTACCATTCAAGTGGATAATGACGAAGGTAACGAATCATCAAAAGTTCAAAGTTCAAGAGTCAATCGTGCTAATAACAGAAGATTTGCTTATGAGGTTAGCAACTTCAACACTGAAAACGAGATTCTAACCATGAACCAATTGAACAAGAGAAAGAAACCAGTATCTTTTGCGAGATCTGCTATCCACAATTGGGGTCTATATGCTCTAGAACCTATTGCCGAAAGAGAAATGATCATCGAATATGTCGGTGAAAGGATTAGGCAACAAGTTGCTGAATTTAGAGAAAAATCTTATTTGAAATCTGGTATCGGTTCAAGTTATTTGTTCAGAATTGACGAGAACACAGTTATCGATGCCACTAAAAAGGGTGGTATAGCAAGATTTATCAATCATTGCTGTGTTCCAAGTTGTACTGCTAAGATCATTAAAGTGGAAGGTGAAAAGAGAATTGTCATATACGCTTTGAGAGATATAGGTACTAATGAAGAGTTGACCTACGATTACAAATTCGAACGTGAAACTAATGATGATGAACGTGTGAGATGCTTGTGTGGTGCACCTGGATGTAAGGGATATTTAAATTAATTTTAATTGATTCATCTGTATTATAACAAGTTTTGTCAAATGTAGTTTTTGAGCTGAATTTTCCACATCGCGCGTTGAATGAAAAATTTCGGCGAGAGTAGATCAATTATTTGTGATACATCATATTACTTACTACAATGTTCTGAGAATTGATTTCAAGCATTACTTTAATCATTTTCTGACTTCACAATAAGAGATGATTAATCCTTGTTTTTGTTAGGATTCCTTTGTTATAATCATTCAGCAATTTCTCGATAATGTTAGCTCGGGTTGTGAAATCAATAAGGTTGAACATTCACCTAAGTGGTACCATTATTACGAGTTCATCACCAACTTGCAAGAGATTTCACTCTTCAATTACTGAAGCTCGAGACGGACTAACTCCAAAGATCACACGTATTTCCATATCCAACCTTCCCAAAGGCAAAATTAAACAAGAAGAGAAAATTGAAGAAGTCAATCCAGAACTTTCAAACAATGTCGCTATAGAGGAACATGAGTTAGTCGGTAGACTACCACCGCTGATGAAGAAAGTAAGAGAAACGATGCATAAATACAAAGGCTACGTTATGATAACACAGGTGGGAAGCTTTTATGAGTTGTACTTTGAGCATGCGACGGAGTTTGCACCCAAGTTGAACCTCACACTGGCTAGGAAGGTCTTTAAAGATATCACAATCCCAATGGCAGGATTCCCTCTTAGCCAGTTGGATAGACATCTGAAAGTTCTGGTGAAGGATCTGCAGCAAGGTGTTGCAGTATCGGAACAGTTCAAACATGAATCTTCTATAGACAATGACCCCATTAAAGTTGCAAGAAGAGTAACGAGAGTTATTTCGCCAGGTACACTAGTGGATGAAGCCTTTTTGAATGAGCAAGAGAACAACTATTTGCTATCTATTGATTTTCCTAAAAATGCCTTCAAAAGAGTGGCAGATCCAGAAACACCAATTGGACTTTCTTGGATAGATATATCTGTTGGAAGTCTATTTGTGCAGGAGACAACATTAGGAGGACTAGCATCGGCTGTGACAAGAATCAAACCGTCGGAGATTTTGTTGGATGAGGAGTTAGTTGACTATAGGATTGATTCTGGCGAATGGTACCAAGAGCTCGTTGAGTTGAAAAATTACTTCATCAAATATCAGAAGCTGCCATCGAGTCACAAAACAATGGACTTATTTCTTCATATGTTTGATTTCTCCAAAGCAAAATTGAAACGCGCATTTGCTGACCTGACTATCAAGGAAACAGCAGCCATGAGAAACCTGCTCAAACATATTGAGGAACATTTTCCAGAAACCACAATCCGCTTGCAACTTCCTGAGAAGCAATTTCAAGAGAAGATCCTTCAAATTGACTCAAGAACATCTGATGCCTTGGAGCTTCACAGGACAATGAGAGACCAATATGTTAAAGGATCACTGATATCTGCCGTTAAGAGAACGGTAACACAAGCTGGTGCAAGATTGTTGTCTCAATGGATTGCTGCTCCTTCAACTGATGTGGACGAGATTAAAAGAAGACAAGCTCTTGTCACACTTTTTTACGAGAATGCAGAGCTTAGAGCCAGGGTGACATCCAACTTGAAAGAGTGTCATGATATTAGTAGAATTGTACAACGATTCACTATGGGAAGAGGCAACGTACTAGATCTTGTCCACTTAGCGTATACCATCAAGACATTTGAAGTCCTGAGAGAAATGATAACGGTTGAAGGCCAATCAAAAGTTGAGGGGCTGATTTCAATTCCTAAGACCCAGGCTCCGATTGCAGAGGAAATCTTGAAAGACATAGATGTAGATAATCTTATGAAGGATATAAGAAGGCAAGAAGAAGAGCTCAGGAGTGACATTGACCCCATGATTGAACGAAAAATTGAGACTGACTTGGAGGGTGAAGAGCCAGATGAGTCAAAGGGAAATGGTTTTGTTGTTAGAGAAAATGCATCTAGGACTCTCAAAGCCTTGCACAAAGATCTCGTAAACCATTTTGAAACTAAGAAGGACTTAGAACTTGATCTACAGAGGAAATTTATAACTCATGGTTTATTCAAAGAGGTGACTTTGAAGTTCACACCACATCTTGGGTATCAACTTTACATTAAGGGAAACAAAAACAGCGACTACGTGAACATCCCAGAGTATCTTCCTGGATCGTCAGTAACTCAACAGAGTGCTTACACGAGATGGCTAAACTACCCTATCTGGTCATCGCTTGGTCAACAAATAGATTCAGCAAACTTGAGAATTCAAAGAGAGGAGACCAACGTTATAAAATCGCTGATGAAGAAAGTGATGAAGAAGAGCATCCAACTAAGAGATATTGGTAAGTTCTTAGATGTCCTTGATGTTACAAGCTCTTTTTCTGTATTAGCGCGTGAGAAGGGCCTAAATTGTCCTGAAGTAAATGACGGCACTGAGCTAAGGATTGTTAAAGGAAGACACTTGGTCGTTGAAGACTCATTGCGTCAAGAGTTGGCTATGTTCACTGCTAACGATCTTACCATGAAAAATGGGAACAATTCTTGGATTATCACTGGGCCCAACATGGGTGGGAAATCTACCTTCTTGAGGCAGAATGCAATTATTGTCATCTTGGCTCAGATTGGGTCTTATGTCCCCGCTAAAGTTGCCCAGATAGGTATAGTCGATAGACTTTTCAGTAGGGTTAACTCTGCGGATGATCTCTCAAACAATATGAGCACATTTATGGTAGAGATGGTTGAAACCAGTTATATTTTAAACGGTGCTACAAATAGATCGTTGGCCATATTGGATGAAATTGGAAGAGGTACGAGCGCCAAAGAAGGAACAGCGGTAGCCTTCGCTACTATTGATCATTTAACTAATCAAAACAAGGCCAGAGTTCTCTTTTCAACCCATTATGGAAAGGAACTTCATGAAATAATTCAACATTACCATCCGGACAACAAAACTTATACTTACAAGAAAGTTAGAGTAAGTAGAGAAGGTTCCAAACTACATTTCTTGCATGAACTAGTTGATGGAGTATCAGATAAATCGTATGCTATCGATGTCGCTGAGAAGGCAGGCTTTCCACAAGAGGCATTAGAGACCGCCAAAAACGCCATTAAGTTAATTACGAACGAATGAGTGGCTTTCAAATGTATATAGAACCCAAAAGCATTTATTAATAACTGAATTGTAGAAACTTCTAACTTCGCTTTATTGTGGTGGAGGTCCTTGATTCGATCCCTGAGACTGATTAAAATTGTTGCTACCAGGGAATTGATTGACATTTTGATTGGCATATATTTGCTGCATCATCATCTGTTGCATTTGAAAATATTGCTGCTGTAATGCCTGGAATTGAGCTTGGCCAGCTATACCAGGTGGAGGAGGAGGTGGAATTGGAAATGCTTGACCAAGTGGTGGAGCAGCAAATGGAGGAGCTGGGAATGGTCCGGAAAATTGGGCTGTTTGAGCACCGTTCATAAGAGGAGGTGGATGGAAAGCATTTGCCTGCACAGGGAAAGGGAAGTTCTGAACATCAGGAGATTGAAGACTGTTGTATGGTAGAGGTGGATTTGGGCGAAACTGGTGTTGTTGATGAGGCTCCTGCTGTAGTGGTTGCTGAGAACGCTGTGATCTTGTCTGATAACCAAATGCTTGATGTTCTTGCTGTCCTGAGTAGGGTTGTTGATCGTTTGGATATTTTCTTTCTTGATTGTTGTTCCACTTTGAGTTGTTGTGCTTTTGAGGTTTCTTTGTAATTGGCTTGTCTTGTTCGGTTGATGCATCATCTCCTTTGTCCTTTCTCGACCTTTTCTTCTTTTTTGACTTCTTGGACTCCATTTCTTTTTCGTCATCAGAGAATTCCTGTTCTTCTTCTGGAATTTCTTCATCATGCCAGTTACTAGCATCAGTGCCCTTAATAGCTTTGATTGAATCAGTGTAAACGAAAGTAGATTTTGGAACAACATAGTATACCTTTTCATTTTTTCTTTCAGTAAATTTTGCAACTTCTTCATCTCTGTTAAATTTCACTCTATATAGTGGATGTGCAACAGGACCAAAGACCTCTAGTAAGTAACCGATAGGGGTTCTATCTTCAAAACAAAGAACGGAACCTTCCTTTAAAAATCTAAACTCTCCTGAGATGTGACCCTTGATGACAATATTTCTATCAACAATGGAAACGATATCCCCCACCACTTCAAGAGGATCATTTGGGGCTATAGTAAATCCTTCAGGTAATTCATCAGCAACTTCTTCCACCACTTCATTCTTCGAGTGAATTGGTAAATTCGAACTGCCATCGTCTTCCTCCTCAGCAACCTCTATATCTTCGTCATTATCGTTCAACTTTTGAGCTTTGGTAGATACCAAGTCACCTTCTTCATCACTCGAATCACTATCACTCGAATCACTAGAAGTGTCACTAACACTTGCACCATCAGAGGATTCTTTAGATATCTCGAGGACGGGCCTAGACTTTGCCTCTTGTATAATACTGTCAAGAAAATCCACTTTTGGAGAATTGCTGACTGAAATTTTGTCTTCTGAAGCCTCTGACGCTACTGCTGCGTCAACCTTATTCAAAGTTTGAGGAGGCACAGCTCCATTTAGCTCTTCCTGTAGTTTGATTTCCTCTCCATTTTTATTTGTCTCCTGTACTATTTCTTTCTCAAGCCCGGATTCAGCTTTCTGAGACTGGTTTTGCTCAGGATCAACGCTTAAAATATCTTGAATGTCAGGTATCAGTTGTATGCTTTCCGTAACTGGTAGGTCCGCGTTTGAGCTAAGTGCTTCTTTAGTACCTTCTTCGGCTATCTGCTCTACAGCATTAGCGACAACTTCTTCTATTTCCTCATGGTCTTCGATCTTTTTCTCATCCTTAAGAGTTATATCACTTTCCAGTGCTACTGAAATGCTTGAGGTGTCACTTGTCATGGTTACTAGGAAGTATAATTACTATGGTAATGTAAGTTATCTTGGTCTTATTATCTACCTCTTATTATGGTATTATACTTGTTTGTCTGAGCTAGAAAAAAAAAAAAAATATGTCAAAAAAAATTATTCGGATTACATAAGCGATGAGAAGTTACACGTTATAAATTGACAGAACAAAATCCAAAATGCTATTAAAAAGTTCTATAAGTGACTATAAAATCAGTGATTTGTATGTTTGAAAGGTTTAATCCAAACAACATAAGGTGAAGAGGATGAGGAACTCTGATCCAGACTCTAATAAAATTTGGAATGTCAAGCTGATATGATAAAGCTAGGCCCATCATCAAAATCATCATAGGCCAACATCTCAGATGGATTTGCATGATTGATATCAGCAAGGGTCTCAAACATATAATTGTCTGCTAGATCCAAACTTTCTGCCCTTGACTTCATGATTTGAAGCTCCCAGTTAAAATCATCCTCTATGAGACTGCCGTCGGTTGCATTGGTCATGATAAAATTTGAGCAAAAACTCTTTTTCGAAGGTGACTGTTGCAAATATTCAAAGTTATCCATCGAGCAGTCAAAGTTATAATTCTCCAACATAGAAATATCAACATTACAATGATCTTCAATTTTCTCTGAGGATAACCTTATATTTTCAGAAGAGTTAAGAGGTATTTTGTTCGATTCAACCAACATTTTTCTTTTAACTTTGCACTTCTTCTCTTTAGGAACTTTGGGAACCTTGCCTTTCTTCTCTGTGTTTGATAAGAGTTTCTTTGAATTTTTCAAAGCCTTGTCATTAGATTTGAACCTTTTAGAATGTCCATTTTTTCTTTTCCTTTTCAAAGAAACACCAGTTGGAGTTGATGTGAGAATATCAAGATCAGGAGAGGCCAAAGAAATTCGATCTAACTCTTTGTTTGCATATTTTAATATCTCATAAGTATCAATATCATCTAATGATTTATCCAATATATCATCATCAAATTTTGGTAGTGAATGCGAGGGTGATATTAAAGGTGGTGGAGACTGATAGTTGGTTGTCTCGATTCGGTCTATTGTGTTTGACTTCTGAGTAGATGAAGTTAAATCATAATCTTTCATTTGACTGTAGTTGGAAGGTGATCTACCTCTGACTATCAAAGGTGGAGTCTCGGTATAGGATAAACCTATGATATCTGAACTTTCTGTAAAACCCACCAATTCAACCATTAATTTGAATCTCTTGTTGTTTAAAGATGGCTTTTTGTAGTTGATTGAAGATGAAAATTGAATTCTCTCATAACGAGCAACTTTAATAATTTTGTCATCTGGGTAATGCATCAATCCTTCAACATTGTAATCAAGAGGGTTATGCTTATCACGATCGAAGAAAAAGATGGTGTTTAGCTTTGCAATCTTCGAAGTATTACGGACATTAGCAGCTTCTCTGATAACCTCATGATCTGGTAAATCACTTGGAACAACTGCATATACTGGTGGAGCAAATTGAGGACCTCTATCTCTTTTAGCCGTATGTTGAATAAGACTAACATTGCTCTCATCATCTGCACATTTAGAAATCAACCGAAGACCAAAATATTCAATCTTTGTTTGATCACCAGTCTTGTTATCTATGGCATAAAATTTCTTTGCTGCAAAATCTTTAAAAGAGGTATTCTCAAATTGGAAGGAACTCACCAATGTAAAATAATTTCTTTTATAACCTACCCATTCATCATCGGTCCTTTCAAACCCTCTATCAATTCTTGGAGTAATAACAGGTAATGCAACGACACCATCCGAGTCCACTATTGTGTATATGTGAGTAGTTGGCGTGAACTGGGGTCCAACTTTGAATTGAAGACTTGATCTAGGGGCTAATTTCTTCTTTGATATGTGGCGTAGTTGGGATTGGCTTCTTAACTGAGGTTGAATTGAACTATACTCTTTATCTTTCATTTTCAACGTTTTAAAAGATAATAGTTGAAGACCATTTATCAATATAATGAAGCTTTTTTTCAAAAGCGCTGATTAACTGATTAGTATGGGTTCACTAAACGACATCGTCAACGGTTCAAACATCTTTAATAATTTCAAGTCATCAAAGCATATCAAGCTAATAATAGAATTCTGCTCAAGCGCTCTGGGCTGCAAAGAATATAAGACCATTGGGTACAAAAGATATATATATATATATCTGGAAGAATCTGGGGTATTGTTCTTCATACATCGCCCTAGCGCCTAGTTATTAAATGAAACTAAGATCAACAATTATAAAAGTTGATGGTTATAATATGGTAAGATCAACTCTTTAAGATTTTGTGGAAAGCAACGCAATAAAATGTTTGTAACGACCAACTTTTTCAATCTTGAACGAGCCGCAACTCAGAATGTTCTATGATCTTGGTGATAATTTACTTCCTTCCCTGGGTTATTGGAAGGATTACTTTGAAAACCCACAATTGTGAACAAATCAAAGAACACAAAATCATAACTTCTCAAAGCTCAATTACAAAATTGTCAAAGACAGAAGGAAATAGAAAGAAAGAATAGAAAATGATAATGTCTACAAAATTTCAAAACAACCACAAAATCAAAATTAATCTGATACAAAACAAAAACAAACAGATGTGCGCTTATCAGAGCTCTTTTTGTCATAAGAACTAATTATCAAAATACTTGTAGCTGTTTAGTTTCTAAAATAGACTCTGTGAGTACAACTTCATCT
This sequence comes from Taiozyma peoriensis, assembly GCA_030574875.1. Classification (NCBI taxonomy): domain Eukaryota; kingdom Fungi; phylum Ascomycota; class Saccharomycetes; order Phaffomycetales; family Wickerhamomycetaceae; genus Taiozyma; species Taiozyma peoriensis. Next base: position 108,411 of record JAJMFM010000023.1, read on the forward strand.
CTTTCTTGAACGCTTTGATTTTTTCTTTTTGATGTTATGGATTTGATTGTATACTATTATGTCATCTTTTGTGTAACCTCTTTTGTATGATGCTTCTATGTTCTTACTTTTGCAATAAGAGCAGTTTCGAAATTTGATAATCTTCCCATTCGAATACAAAATCTTGAACTCATCCATTCTTTCATTCTCAGTGATGTGTTCACTAACTTTCTTTCCATCAACAAACTCATTGTCTTTATTGAGGAGATGCTTGATATCTTCTTTTTCTACATCAACTTCCACGACTTCGATATATGCATCACATTTAATCTTTTTGAACTGACAAAGATCACAACTTGGACCCTTTCTTTGTCTTTTTGAATTTCCAGTAATATGAGATTGTATACATCTTTTGCAGGGAGGATGTGGAAATGGAGCTGTATTTGATTTAAATGATATGGTAGTTTCATTTTCTTTGGTAATTGAACGTGATGCAGGAGGAGCATGTGGAGGGCTTGGGGAGGAGATTTGTAAAGGTTTGAATTTTTTTACTGAACTTTGAGTCTTGTCTGGTGATATTTCAATTTGGAACTTGGTTTCGTTTTCTAGTATCTTATTTGGTGTACTTTTGGCCATACTGTAATCCTCCATCATTCTGGAAAGGGCTTTGTTCTCCAAGTTCCAAATGTCATCATTATCATGCAATGAGCAACATGGGGGTAGTGATACGATAGAGGAAGTTCTTGAGCTGAGACTATCATCATAGCTGCTACTTAAAGATGAAAAAGAATTTGATCTGGATATTTGCGGAGGTGAGAGTATGACACAAGCATCGTCATATTCCTCTTTACGTTGATCAATGTCTTTTAGTTCTGATTGAAGTAACCTGTTCAACAATTCAATGTTTAACTGACGATTACTGTTATCAAGTTTGTACAATCTGTACTCGTTAGGCTCATAGTCTAGTGGTGGTAAAAGAAGGAGCCTATTGTTTTCTGAATTTACAAGTACTTGTGACATGTGAAGTTCTTTGTAACTATCAATGAAGAATGATATTCAACTCCGATCACCACTGAACAAAACTCGATTCTAATATACAAATATATATATATATATATGTTGTATATCCATTTTGTCAATTTGGTACAATGGTGGTTATCTGACCATAAAAGACCACTACGTGTATGAATTGCACTTTCACACTCCGATCAACCAACAGGGGTAATTCTCTCATATATTTGAATATCATGCAAGTCCAGAAAGGTTGATTATGCATCGGAAGTGTCTGTGAGTGTCTCACCTCATTCTGTTGAAAGTCCGGATGACTATTTTGAGTTGATGATGATTTTTGACACTTTTTTTTTAGTTTTTGATTGTAACCTTTGTGGTTATCAACCATGAGTTATTTGATCAGAAAATGTCAGAGTGTGTGACACAAACTCCAACTAGACTTTAGGTATGAGCCATTGGGAATATTCTCAAATTACTTGCAATCATTTTACATACTACACTCATAGTTTGCTTTCCAGTTAACAGCTTTCCAAACTCCAGTTTGCTTTCAGTCTTTATAAGCTCTTCTTCAGATGTCTTATCTGTAACTATAGAAACAAAAGAATATCATTCTCGGGGCCAATAACCCTAATTTTTTTTTTTTTTTTTTTTTTGGCGATTAACCTCTTTCTCAGTACTAGATTGAAAAAAGAAAACTTTTCATTTTTCCATTTCCACACTCTTTCTGTTGAATATTTCAATGTGAGAGATTCAATCCTATAAAAGGGTTGATAGACTTTGTATAGTCTTCACTTTTCAATGATATTTACTAAGAAGTAAGTTGACTTTTTTCCATCAAATTTCCAATCTATTATTTTTTTTCCTTGGGATAACAACGTCAATTTAGTATGTTCTTTTTATAATGATGAAAAATTGCTATATATATAAACCCAGCTCTTCGACTATTTAAATTTATTTAATCTGTATATGAGAATAAACCTTGTCTAATGCTCTGATTTTTAACGAACTGTTCATAATGCGACGTGAAAACATTGGAAGTTGAAATTTTATTAAACTTTTTGGAGTTTGTACTAACATTGTCTATTTAGTGAATTATATACAATCTATAAAATATACGTTTTAAATCAAACTATCTGTTTCTATGTACATGATTTTATTCATTTCTATTAATTTATCACCTCGTTTTGCCACCAATACTTTTGAAAAGTACAACATCACCATCTTCTAATATGTAGTCCTTCCCATGTTTATCTGATTTCACAACTTTTTCAATTGTTGTTGGATCTGTTATCAAATCTTTTGAATCCATCAAACTATCATACTTCAACACTTGAACATTGATGAAGTTTTTCTGTAAGTCAGTATGGATCAATCCGGCACCTTCTGGGGCTGTAGAATTTCTCTTTATATTCCATTCTCTAGCCTCTTTTGGACCACATGTATAGAAACTTAACAAATTTAACTCATCTTTCATAGTTGAAACCATTTCGTTGATAATCTCCGATGGATTCTCATCTATAATAAACTCATCATGCTCATGATTTGCACTAAACATTATTAGCTTTTCCCTTGGTGAATTCTCTTGTAACCAATCTTGAACTTTTGATAGATACTTATTCTGTCCACTTAAATAATCCTCGGGGGATACGTTTAATAGATATATGGTTGGTTTAGCGGTTAAGAACTTATGCTTGTTAATAACTTCAACTTCTCCCTCTGTCCAATCTGAATTGTTGAGTAATCTCCCATTTTCAACCATCAACTGATTCAACTTCTCCAAAATCTTAACCTCACCTTCAACTAATTTTCTTTCATGAGCCTTGTTACCACTTCTCAACTGCTTTTTAAGTCGTTCCATTGCAGATTCTACCGTTTCTAAATCTTTCAAAAGTAATTCATCAGTGACTATTTCCAAATCACGAACTGGATCAATTGAATTTTCAACATGTGTGATGTCTTGATCATCAAACCCTCTTACAACTTGAAATATACCATCAACATTCCGTATATCATTTAAGAATTGGTTTCCTAAACCTTCTCCCTTTGAAGCATTTCTAACCAACCCAGCAATATCAACGATTTTCAAATAAGAAGGATAAACTTTTTCACTTTTATAGATTGAATGAAGATTGGTGAGTTTTTCACTTGGAACAGTGTATAAGGCTTCTTCAGGGTTAACAGTAGCGAAAGGGTAGTTGTTTGGATTACCTAGTTCAGATTTAGTTATTGCTTGGAAAAATGTACTCTTACCAACATTAGCCAATCCAACTATACCAACTGATAATTTACTACTTGAACGCCCTAAGAGGGCATTATTAGAACTAGAGTCGAATGATGAAGATTTTTTGGAAGGCTTCTTAGCAGCTTGGAGACTGGATCGGGAGAACAGACGTCTCGTTATAAGAGGTTTGAATGGAATTCTCATGATGAAAACTCAAATTCAATATCTATTATATCAAGATGTAGCTAGCTCATCATCATATACATTTTTTTTTCCTATTTTTCATAAGCCAAAAAAAAAAAAATTACTACAGGATTATTATTGTAATTCTATCAAAGTATCTATTTTAACCTATTGAGCATCACGTAAGGAGTTGTAATGCTCACCTAAGGCATAACTGTGCTTGTAATACACTAGTTTCAATTCTTCATTGGAACCATGTTCGTTTATTTTGATTGTTGAACCACCAGCGATCATCACCGAGATTGGTGAGTTGAATTCTTTACTCAAGGCCAAAATTTCTATATCAGAACCCCAAGCTGCCGTAGTTTCAATTTTTTTAGTGTATTCATCAATGTTCTTTATCGTCATTGTGTCTTCATCAAATAAGTAAGGTGTGTAAGTATCTGGATCTTTTCTTATATGTTCAGCAGATAGTGTTCTCAACTCTTGAATGGTCTTCTTAATACCTTGACGAACCTCTAGCTGATCAGCAATTGAGGCAAACAAACAATTACCATCTGGTTTAATATCGAACTGGGTAAGCCCGCCTACATTACATAGAGCATCTAATGTCTCTTGTTCACTTTTACGCAAATCTGGTTGTAACAATGCTTCTTCTTCAGCTTCCCTTTTTTGTTCTTCAATTAAAGCGGCCCTCTTGGCTAATTTTTCTTTCTGACGATTACGTTTAGGACCCCTTATTTGCGGTTGTTGTGGTTGCTGCTGAATTTGCAATTCTTGGTTCTCTTTCTTATCAAGCTCTAATTGGGCCAAAAGCTTTTCAGGTGTAAGTTCATCGTCATCATCTTCATCATCATCGTGTTTGTCATTAGCATCTTCGTTTCTATCAGCAGTGTCACCTTGTACACCAGTTGTGAGTTCCTATTTCGTATCATGTTAGTTACAGGGTCTTGTGTAAAAGCACCAAAGTTTCAGGAACTTACTTTCAACTCTTGCTCATGTTTCAATTTCAAATTATGTTCTAACTCTATACATCTCTTTTGCACCTCTTTTCTCTTTGATTTAGTAGCTTGTTTCTTTAAACCAGTTATAGTAGCCACTAAGTCTCTACTTTCTTTTCTATGTCTAGCAAGTAGCTGCTCTTCGCTTTCTATATCGCTCATTATGTGTTTAGACTGTTGTAAATCTATCAAGAAAGCTGTTACCACTTTAGTGACCACTTAGAATTAAAAATTTGTAACTCTTTCACTTTATTGTAAGTTATCAAGGTTTTAAAAAAACAGAGATGAGATGCTAAAAGCAAAAAAAAAAAAATTAACGACCTCGGACAGGATCGAACTGTCGATCTTGTGATTAACAGTCACACGCCTTAACCAGCTTGGCCACGAAGTCATACTTTTTGATGGGAAAATGGTGCTGGCAAACCTTGAATCATAAAGTATTTGGGTGATCAAATATATCAGAATAGGCTGGACCTGATGGTGGGGATGGTTGGTGGGGGTGGATAGATAACGAGTGATTGAACAAAACTCTCTAATAAAAATACTCAAGGTTACTGAAAAAATCTACAATGCTAATGGTTTCTAAGTGAACGAAACAATTGTATTATGAAAAGGGGAAAAGTAGTATACACAAGATTTGGTTGATCTTTTTAATTTAGATATTTATAATCTGAAATAAGAAGATAACGAAGAAGGATATCAATCGAGACTTGATTTTTGTCATCTGTGAGTTGATCTATAATCACAGCCATGAGGATATCCAAGAAGCGAAACAAACATGTATGAAGAACGATGATATGTGAGAAATGAACCCAAAGCAAAATAACTAAACCGGAAATTTTATATGAAAACAGATATATTGAAATGAACAAGTCCATAAGTCAAGAATCACTGAAGTAGATCAATGATACCAAATGATTGTTCAATACCATAAGAACCTGGATTTTTCCAGTAGTCATTGTAGGTGGATAAGATGGTGGCTTCGTTGTTCAATTCTTTCAATATAGCAGCAATGGCAATAGCTTGATTTTCTTTACTTGGAACATTACCACCGTTTGTGGCACCTGCACTTGGATAACCAGTTTCAGTAACTAAAATATCAATATCACCACAGACATCACGAACAAGCTCGACTTGGCCTTTAACAAAGGTACCAGCTGTTTTAGCACTTGAATAAGTGTCAAAGTAAGGATGTGGGTTAACACCAATGAAGTCAAAAACATTGTTTTTACATAAAGATGGATTGTTTTGGAAAATAACAGGAGGTTCAGAAGTGGTAATCTTACCAGTGTAACCAGCAGCTTTTAATTGAGACTTAACAGAAGCAGCTTTGGACAATAAATCTTCAACAGAGACGTAACCAAAAATAACAGCTTCATTACCAACAGTAATGAAATCAAAGACATCCCAACCATTTTCTGAATCATTTTTAACCCAATCAATTAAATCAGATACAGAACCATCGATTGAAGAAGTACCTTCTGAACTGAACCAGAAACCTTGATTTATTTTCAATCCAAGTTTTTCACTGATACCTCCAACATTTGGAATGGAGTTACAATCAGTACCATAGATACGAATTTTTGAAATACCGACAGATTTGATTAAAGTCAAATCCGTAAAAACTTCATCGTATTCTTTACATCCACCGTCATCTCTGTATGGACTGTAAACAATGGCAGTTGGAACGGCACCAATTTTATTAGATGCGGAGGTTGCTGTTTCTTGTGAGGTTGAAGTGGTTGAAGTGGATGAAGAGGTGGTTGTTTGAGCATTTGATTTAGTAGTAGCAGCAGAGGTAACCTGGCTTGTTGGAGCTTGGTGAGTTTCTGGTGTAGAAGCTTCAATGGTAGATGGGGATAGAGTTGTTGTCTTGTCTTGAGTTGGGGATGTTGTTGTTGGATCTTGAGCTTCAGTGGTTGGATCTTGAGCTTCAGTAGTTGGATTTTGAGCTTCAGTGGTTGGATTTTGAGCTTCAGTAGTTGAAGTATTTGTGTTTTCAGTTGGAGTAGTATCAGTGGAAGTAGTTGGCTCTTGAGCAGGAGTAGTAGCATCAGTTGAAGTAGTTGGCTCTTGAGCAGGAGTATTTCCTGCTAAAGTTGTTGTAGTGGCTGGTGTTTCAGCAGCAGTTGTGGTTGGAGCAGCAGCTTCAACATTATTTGAAGTTGTTGCAACGTTGTCATCAGCGGCTTTATTGATAACACTAGTAAATGTTGTTGGTTCAGCGAATGTAGCATCAGTCAATGTAAAAGTATAAGAGACTCCATCACTGATCAAAATTTCAACAGTTGGAGCTGTAATTGTATTGGTGGCAGTGGTGTAAGTATCAGTGACTGTTACAGCTTCAGCAGTGTGTTGTCTGGTGATGACAATTGGAGCAGCTGAGATGATATGAGTTAAACTCAATAAAAAAATGAAAGACTTGAAATTCATCTTGAGATACTAGACTTTAATTTGATTTTGTAAGTTGATTATAAAGAGTGACAAAGTTATGGATAGAAAAGAGTGACTTTGAGTTGGTTTGAATAATATAAAATGAATGAAAATGTCAATGAAGACAGTAGTATTTGATAAAAGAGTGTATGAAGATTTTACTTGGTTAAGAAAAAGATATAAGAAATATTATCATTAACAAGATCGGTAAAAGAAGAGCAGCAGATCATCTTATATTTATACAAAACTTTATTCAAAGTCTTGATGATACCTGGCTGGCATCACTTTGGGTAAGTTTGATGATCTTGCAAATAATATACATTCATCGCTTGAGGAATAATTAAGACACAAAATATACTCTTTGATCTCCGCCAAATCGATGGCTGGTGAAAATCTTGCATGAAGGTGCATACAAATGCTCATCAAAGAATTTTGCAAATTTTCCGAACAATCAGGATCCACAACTATTGTACGATCACACAATGTTTGAGCAGATGATCAAGGTGTAAATAATAATTCTTATAGTCAAATGAGTGCTTTGTGTCTGTTCTCTTGTAAAGTAACAGCAAAGATAAAACTACTAAAGACAAGGTTGATTGTTGCTGTAACTGTGACAGATAATCTTTTGTCTACGAAACGAGACCTAGGCCATTATACTATCTTAATCTAACATTTATTGAGCATACGTAAGTCCAATTTCAATAGTATTTGGCGGTGCTGGCAAAATTGATACTTCATTAAAGGTTTCTCAGAACCAATTTTAAATGGGGCTCATATGGACTAACCATTTTCTTCACTTTATCTACAGTGGCCGACCTTGTCGTGTACTTTTTACCCTCATAGAAAACTGGTCGCGAATTTTATGCATAGGAAGCGTGTGAAGCGCTGGGAAAATTCCAAATTTAGATAACCCCCAGCCTGATCGGTACATATATTTAACAGATTTGGATCATTCAAATTGGTAGGAGCAGATTTATCGATGCTGATTCACAATCCTTTTTGGGCGAAATCTAGCTGATTTCAGTGTACTCAGCATTAATATGCTAGTAGTGTGAGATTGACGTACCTCAATTTATTTGATACCAGAATTCCTTTAAACATATTTTGAGGCTCTACACAAAGCGCAAGTATATGTTTGCCACTTACCCAAAGTCTGTACCTGAATGTTATTAATCTAACAGAGCTCATTCTATTTTTAGTCATCGTTTTGTCTTCTAAGCGTCATGTTTTTCACCAGAGCCATTTTGTCTGAAATATTTACTTTTCTTAATTGGGTCAACCATTTGATCGATTAAGTTAAATTAATTCTCTAAGACGTGATCCAGCATTGACAGCTTCTTTGAGTCATGATTACGTCAGTATCTCTTGTCAGGATGCTAAAAAAGACTTACTACGACATACTATTCCCTGCAAGCTGTGGTTTAATTGCAAATAGTAGTTATTACTGCTTACGTGCGACCAATTGATGATTTGATAAACAGTCATTGCTGATGATAAACTACATAACTAAACAAATACAATCGATACTGTTGAAACTCAACAAGAGCAATTATAACGTTTCAGGGAATTTCATAATTACAGTGATCAATGAAGTCCAACCGCTAAAATGTTTAGCTCCTTGTCCCTTACCTGTCACATCATTGTACTGTTCAAAGACATAACCTGTTTCTATCCAATTGTTGTAAGCATTCTCTACCAAGTTGACCCTCAGTTTTCTGTAGATCTCACTAGCCAGTTTTAGAGTCGCAGGATCAAGTTTGGATGAATTTTCACCAGTACCATAGTACCGTAGAGCCTTTAGTATTAAATAGTTGATTGGAAACCAAATTGGACTTCTCCAGTAATCTTCCGCTGTCTTATAAAACTCATCTGCCTTAGAGAGTGATCTTATACCAAACTCTGACCAAAGTTCTTCAGGATCAGCAATAAGTTCTATTATGTTTTTCAAATGCTTGTTGTCTGGCGCAAGTTGTTCGAGAATAAATGGAAACAATGAGATGTAACCTTTATGGCACACAAATTCATCTTCATCACTTTTGTTGACGGATACATCGCAATATGTTCGGTCATTCTCCGACCAGTGCAAATCTTCAATATTTGCCTGAATATCCTTCTCTATCTTTGAATATTTCTCACTATCGTCTTTAATATCTAGCAAGGTAGCGATTTCTTTCATTGCTCTTGTCATGACACCGATCCAACTGATAAGATCAACATTCAACTCAGCAACATCAGGAACTGATGCTCTTGGGTAATCATCCAATCCACTTGGTAAGCAATGAGTGAAAGTACGTCCTTTCCATCTATATGCTTCTTTTGGAGAAGTAGGCTCACGATCAAATTCCTCGAGTTCACCTTTCTGGGTTTTTCTAAACCATTCATAGTGCAATTTCAGCTTTGGATAAATCTCTTTAACATAGTCTATCAACAACTCTGGATACCTTAGATGAGCATCAGTGACATCTTTAAAGTTGAAGTTACCAAAATCGTCAACATTTATTGGCTCATCAACATTACCAAACTCACTGAAATCATTATTTTGAGCTAATTTTGCCTTTTTCAATAAATCGACAAATATTAACATAATGGTTGGAGGATTTGCAATCTTTGAACTTTGTACTTGAAACTCTTGGGGAACTTTCGATCTCGCCTCTGGTCCAGGAATTTGTTCTCTGGCAATCCAACCATCTTCATCAATACGATCAAACCAACTTTTAAGAATCTCAAGCGTTAGGTCAGAATCATAGTCTAAAATAGGAATCAAGTGGAATCCTTCATCCCAGTAGAAACCTCTAGGGAAAAAAGTTCTACTTGGACTAGCTGTAAATAGTTCATTAGGACCCTCTGAGGTACCTTGTAGTTGAATAGCTTCGTAAGTTTCCTCATTCAATTCTGACTCTCTATCGACGAGCTGATCACCATAGAAGTATCCAATACCACCCAACAAGTTAGCAAAAACCTCTTTGGAGAAATTATCATATTTTGGACTGTTGAATGGAGGTTGTAAATCGAATGCATCTTGAAATCTTTTGTCAAATGTGGATGAAACTTTTTCAAGTAAATGTGGAATATCCTTATCTTGAATTTGATTATCTGATCCTTCAACGTTGAATGTTATGTCAAATTCAAACTCACCAACGAAAACTTTTTGAATTATGTGCAAATTACCATCAAAATCGTTCAAATCTCTCAACAGTAATAATGAACTAGGATTAGGGTTGAAATTTGGATCTTGTTGTGTTTCAGAAATCCTTTTGATGGACTCTTGGATTAATATTGTAAATATATCTGATACTTTCCAAACGTTATCATCTGGAACTCGTAAAGAGACATAATGAGTTTTTGAAGGATCTAACGTTGGATCAATAATGGCCCTTTGCTTAAGCTTTTTATGTCTGTTTGTCTTTGAACCGTCGTTTATATCTATAATGAAGTCATCAAGCTCATTTGAGCGACCAATCAATTTTATTGATTCTCCACTATTGAAACCATCTTTAGGCTTACCAGAAGCACTTGTCAGCATACCATCACCTTCTAACCCAGTGTAAAAAACGATTGACGTTGACTGTTTCTCGAACCCGGGTCTTGGGACACCTTTCACTTTTAAAGCCCAATTACCATCATCGTTTTTAACAAAGTCAGTTGTGATGTCTATATTGAGCTCGTTGTCCTTAAAACTCTGACGACCACCTAATCTGGGATCATATTTTTCCCAACCAAAACCTTGGAAATCCAATCCTTGGTCACAGTAATGTCTTATTTTTTGTATATTTTCTATTTTGTCTGAATTGAACCAGAATAGACCACTTAGTAATGAATGTGGTATTCTTGGTCTGATACCCAAATAGGCATTAGGTCTGTAAGCTCCCCATAGTAAGGATTTCTTAGTAGCTTCATTATAACTTTCAATCAGAAGTTCTGATTCATTCTTTGCACAGTTTACCAGTTGCAGAGTGAGCAAAAGTTTTAATAGCCACACAGTCGAGAGCCAAATTGACTTCATTATATGCGTTGAGCCTTAAAATTGGTTGATATAAGCTTAATGATGGTAATTAATATCAATTATGAAAGCGTGAATTAGTACAAGTTGTCCTCCGAGTGAAATTTTCCAACTCCCCATCGCACCTTAAACCCCACTAAATCTACTCCAAGCGAAATTGTAGGCAGAGGCGTCGCTAAAAAAGATAAAAAAAAAAGGTAGGAGCCCCATCACAACGCTAGAGAGCAAGATAATACGAGGTAACTACACAATTTACTAACACACAAAGGTTAGGAGTTAATTAAAAAGAGATATACTTCTTAAAGTAAAATCGGTTGATTTTCTGATCCATTTGCTGAATTTCTGATACCAGTTAGACCCGTTGAGCCTGGTGTCTGAACATTTGTACTTTTTGTGGAGGCGGAGGAGGAGGAGGTTGAATTCTTTTTCGTGTAGACTCTTTTACGAGCAGGTGCAGCCTTTTTGGCAGTAGTGGGTGTTGTGCTAGGTGTGATAGTTGTTTTTGCGATGGACTGTGGTGGAGCTGGTGGTTTAATACTTGGATTTTGTCTCTCAGGAACTTGTAGTCCTAAATCTTTATTCACCACGTCGAAGAAGGGCACAAGCTTTTTGTAACGCTCAACATAATCGTCTAAAATCTTCTGAAGATTTGTAACTCTTACAACGTTCTCTTCAAATATCTGTTGTGCTGTAATTTGTAACGGTTAGTATATATACTATTGCATTTAGTACTGAGGAAGAATCATAAAACTCACGTCTTGAACTTGGATCTATTGTTGATAAGCCAGTTAAAAATATAGTGATCTCTTGCCTTATTGATGTTATCTAAGTTCTGTTAGTATACAATCTGATATGCCATGAAACTCTATCATATACTCACTTGTTGCTTTAAGTAGTTAACCTCTTCCATTATGTCATCCAATTCAATGTTACCGTCTTCAAAATCTTTAACGCTTAGGTTTTGTGTAGAATTTATCTTTTCAATAGCAGCAAATGTCTCCATATTTTAAATAAGTATTGATGTTTGGGTTTGCTTTAATGTTTATCCATTGATTTCTTATTGAAGTCTACTCTCGGCAGTATAATTGTTATACCTTACTTAATTTATATCATAAAATGTGTACAAATTGCAAATATGGGATTCGCGAAATTATGATAGAAAATCGAAAAACTTGTTTTTTCTATGTTATATAAATATTATAGTGTAAAAATACCAAAACTTCTCATATGTTTTTAAATGTCAAGCAATTTTTTTTGAAACAATGGTTGCTACGGTTACCTTCTGTTGATATGGCAGAAATTGTTTAAAATTAACATTAGTTTAGAAACTATCTTGCTTTAACCATGATGGTATTGTCTTTCAAAGTCCAATCACACTTGAAGTCCCGCTTCAACTCGTCAAGCGAACAATGGAAGATTTCTAAGACAGATGACAGTGGTATTTGATTATATGACTTTTGGATACAACTAATTGCATGAATTGTCATTTGATCTTTACCAAAGCTCATCACTCGAAACTTAGCCGTATTTTTCTCGTTATGAAGTAGATCAAACCATTTTTTGTAGTTTTTGTTTCTCCAAGATTCTAAAATTTGACGAAGTTTTAAATCATCTTTAGCATATTTTAAATATACTTCTAATGACAGTTGATCATCTTTGTTAAAATGTGCTAGGTGTAAGGCATAAATGTTTACCACTTCGTAAAGCTCTTGTCTGGATAGCTTTTCTGGAGTCTTTAAAAGATATGTTATGCTGGGGATGTAAGTTTGGTAATGACTAACTCTCGTGGATACTCTAATTGAAAATAGAAAAACAGATTTGGAAAAATCATCTAATGGGAATTTCAGTAATGCCTCTCGTAGTTTCCCTAAAAAGTTGTTAGTATTGTGATTTTTTTCAGATATTTAAAATTGAAACTTAACTCACTTAATGACATTAGTATTTTATCAATTTTCTCTTTATCTTTATCAAATATGTTCTCTAGCGATAAATTTGACAAAGTATGGCTTAATGAGGTTATATCTGATTTTGAAAATGTATCAGTAAACTAAAAATAACGGTTAGTATACGTAACCCAACCAATCATTTTTCAATACTCAAATAACATACGTCTTGCTGTATATCTTGGAAAAACTTGATTCGTGCTTCAGAATCTCTCTGTAATCTATTATCCTCACCTCTACTAATCAAACCAAATTCGTCATTTCTAATGTTTTTCTCTTTAGCAAACCTCAGACGCCTCTTCTCTAAATCTTCTACTGATGGTATCACAAAGTCAAGATCACCACTGCTATAGCTTGAAGAACTTGAGCTTGTATTTGGAAAATATGATCTGTTGCTTTTACCTTTATAATTATTAGCTTCAAATCCATTAACTTCACGGTTTCCTCCACGACCACCAAAACCACGGCCACGGCCTAGATCCGAACGACCCCTCCCTCTACCGCCGTCTCTCAAACTAGGAGGTTTATATGCACCTGATTTTGCCTCTGCGTTAACTGATCGGCTCATTTTTGCACCAAAATAAGTTCTTACTAACTCAAATTATTAGCATTTCATAGAGATGCTCTGAATGTTTTTCGTTTTAGTACATTCTATTGTATCTCGGAAATTTACATAGTAAAAACCACAAAAAGCCGAACAAGTAAAAACAAGCAACTTGTTAATGATCTCTATATAAATAATTTTGTATTTCGAATATGAATAATTTTAATCTAATTTACTCCAAAGTACTGTATCTTATCTTTTTATGATGGGTTTTGGCTCTGATAGTTATCCATATGACCAAAGATAGTGTCAAAAGTGCTACGGCAGATGTAATCTCAAATGTATGATCATAACAATCTGGTCCTTGAAGACATACTTTAACATCTGATCCTTCTTCTGTAATGAGATTGGAATCATAATTGGAACCAAATAAATGAGTGAGGAAATAGCCTGGTAATATAGGAGCTAGGTTGATAAAACCCCAAGCAAATGAGAATGCCTCAACTCCAAAGAATTCAATCAAAATTTGAGGTGTAGAACTCCATATAAACCCATATCCTAAACCGTTTAGTATAGTTGGTATCCATAACCTCTTTAAATCTCTCAAAAAAAATCCAAGTACTTGAACAACCAACAATGAGATTGAAGGGAAGAATAACACATAACTTCTTGGCATATGGAAAGAGTTGGAGAATAAATCACCTAATGCCCCACATATTAATCTTCCTGCACAATTTGATATCGATAGAATTGACACTTGAAACTGTTGTTCCTTTTGAATTATCTCTTCAGCTGATGTGTGTAATAAGGCTTTTACCATAAATCCCACTGAATAAATATACATTTGACCAAGAGCTCCAGAAACGCCCATAATAACGAAAAAAATCCAAAAGTTTAAGTTTTTAAGCACATCAGTATTGGAAACCGTTCCCATTTTAACAGCTCTGTGTGCCACCTCTTCAGAAAGAGGTCTCTGTTTAGGGAATGGTGAAGAATAAGGCTGTAACTCAATGGATGGTGTTTGTGTACCACTTCTTATTGGATGGTTCTGTACGCGGATCGTTTGACCTTTGTTGGAAGATTTATCAGTAATGTAGATGATTGGTAAAGCAAGACCACATACGACTAAACTAGAATAACCTAAAAGACCTATGAAACCAGACGTGTTATTTGAAAAAAAAACTGAGCCCAAGAATGAGTAAACAAACGCGCTTAAACCATATGTAGCTATTGGAAATGAAGTTGCTATTCCTCTATTATTGGGGAAAGTAATTGCACAGCATTTAATCAAAGCTGAGTTAATAAAAGTTGATCCAACTCCCGTCAAGGCCATTAGCATAAATGAAAGGTTGACATGGGCATACATGTCATCGTATTGATCTTTTAACCCAAGGTATCCAGTAGCAATCGATAATGCACCAATTATCACGGCAATGGTGAAACCCTTAGAGTCGATAATAATACCAGCTATAACACCACTTACGGAAACACCCATAGTACCAGCAAACGCTACAAACGAAGACTCTGTTCCTGAGTAGTTTAACCTTATGGCTAGTTGAGGTCCATATGCAGAATATAGATATAAGGTACCACAAACAAATCCCACTAACGAGCAGCTGACGAGCGTAAGAGCTCTTTGTAACTGTGACATGTGTTCAATTAAAGCGTCTCAATCCAGCTGAATCATCAGATATATCCTTAATATGTGACAAATTATGGAAGTCTTATGTGTTGATCAATGGTTGAAAATCACTTGTATTGTTGATAGTTTGTTTGTTCTAATTTCAGAATTCAACGGAGAACGAATACGAATAAAGAAAAAAAGAAAATCTATTTGTTTTAAAATGACGTATTTAAATTCCTCTTAGAGACTAGACTAGATCAACCATGATAATTTTAGTGGTCAACTTGTTGTTTACTGATGGTGAAAAGGTTAAATTATTTTGGTAATGTTTTGCGTCAGTTTCATAACAGCTCATCAGTCAGTCGACAACAGGGCTTAAAGGTTGTATTTTTCGGGTCTGATGAGTTTAGTAAAATTTCATTACAAAGACTGGTAAGGCTACAAAAGTCCAATAGTGGGTTGATTCAGTCAATTGATGTTGTTGCGAAACATCCAAAACTTACCGGTAGAAATCTGAAACAGGTGTCTGATGTTCCAATAGTACAAATAGCGGAAGAGGAAGGGCTGCAGGTGATACGAGCTGAGAAGAACAAAGAGATCTTGAAATTAGTTCATAATCATTATTCTTTGGCAATTGCAGTTTCTTATGGAAAATTGATACCCAGTGCCTTTCTAAAGTCTATTCCTTACTCGCTTAATGTTCATCCCTCTTTGCTTCCACGGTACTCTGGGGCTAGTCCACTTCAATATGCTTTGCTTAATGGCGATAAATCAACTGGAGTTACCGTGCAAACCCTTCACCCAACTGAATTTGATAAAGGTGAGATTGTCGATCAAACTCCTGAGATATATATAGCAGATAATGAAAACATTCATTCGTTGACAGCAAAACTAGCACACGAAGGTGCTGAGCTACTGGCAAAGGTAATCACAGAAAAGAGTTATGAAAATCCATCTTTCAAGTCGAAATATGAATTCTCCTACGCTTCTAAAATTTCTCCACAATTCAAAGAAGTTAATTGGGGTGAAGATACAGCCGACCATCTGATTCGAAAATTCAATGTCCTGGGACCCTTATACTCATTTAAGGAAATTAAAATTAAAAAAAGAAGAAAACCACTTGTTCATGATTGGCGAAGAGTAATTTATTATGATATCGAAAAAGTCAACGATATTGAAGGGTTTGAGCCTGGACAATTTAAGCTAGAGTCAGACTCTCTTATAATCCAAACATCAGAGGGTGCTATAAAGACAACCAAACTACAGTTTGAATTCGAGAAAATAGAAACAGCAACTGACTTCATAAAGAATCTTTCAAAAAGAACGGGAGAAACGAAAGAAATATTTATAGCAAAAAATCTTTGAACACGTTTTCATATCATAATAAAGTAGAGAAAGCTCACAAAACAACCTGACATGCCTTGTTGAATTCTGAGACTGCGATACCAATGTTTTTGTATAAGAACTTTCTTGAGCTAACGTCTGGAATTGGAATAAATGGACCTTGTTTTAAGTTGGATAATCCTATCTTAATACCGGTTTTCTCTTGAGTTATGGATTTAACATCATCAAAATTGACAGTCCATTTGACCTCGTTTGAGCTTGTTGCAATCATCAGTATTCTTTTAAAAGTAACGACAACTGCCATTTCCTCTCCTGGAAGAACGACATGTGCCAAATATTCATCAGTGAAATATTGACCACCGCTTGCAGTTTTCAACCAGAATTGACCTTGTGCCTCTCTTTCATCAAAATGACTAATAATCTTATTGTGTCCAATAAACCTAGGTAAACGAACCTTATCAATACCATCACCATCAAATGCTGTGGTCGTATTTCTAATACCCTCACTCACTTGATTGGCCAAATCAAAGATTCCAATAGCTGTCTTGGTTGGAAGACCAATCAAACCTGTCCCAATACCTTTGAAAAACCCTTGTGCACCATCTTTACTGGCACCCTGAACTGGCGCTAATGCTACACCGCTCAAACCACTAGCAACACCTTCAACAAATGATGTGGCACCATTACTGAAACCATAGAGAGCATGTTTGGGTCTATTTCTTCTTTGTTTTAAACGACGACGATCTTGATACTCTTTGTCAAGGGTTGCAACAGTCAAACCTTTTGCAATAGATCCTGTCACTTTAGCAAAACTGTCTGAGAAACCAAAGACAGATTTTTTGACAAAACTTAAACCACCCTTCGCAACACTAATACCAAGCTCTTGTGGTCTGTCATTCATAACGAGACCCTGATATGGTTCATAGAAGATATCCATGACACCTGAACTGACATTGTTGAACAATCCTACAGGATTACCGATGACATCAGCAGACCCCAACACTTTATGGATTTGATAAAAGAAATTCTGACCGTAGTGTGTTTGTATGTTCTGTAATAAAACATGAATTGGAACTCTAACATTTTCGATAAGTAAAGCATTTAGTCGAATTGGAGCATCATTAATGTTACCAATGGCCATAGTTAAGATGTTTAGAAAGAACATAATAGCATTCTGCGATGTTGTTTTGTCTTCGACGTTAACTCTTTCAGTACGAACAAAGGATAAATTCAACTGTGTAGGTTGAATATGCAAAGCTTCAAAATAGAAATCACTATTATTAAGTGAAATATTTGGCTCTGGTAAAGATACAGTCTCATCACAAAGATTATCGACATCCAACTTGTTCCAGGAAGCACCAGGAATTTTCGAGAAATCCAATAGTGCAAATAAGAAATCTTCGTCAATTTCGAGTGACATTTCCTGCAATAAGGTAGTAGCATACTTAATGAAAATAACGCCATGACTATCATCCTTGACCTTTGATATGGATCCGGAGAATGCAGGATGGTTATTCATCTCTTTAGTGGATTGTGGAACCACCGTTGGGTATAAGATTATTGGATAGATACCACCAAACAACTGATTATCAACTTGCAACCATTTCAATTTCCAGCTTGCTGTTTGATAAACTTCAGAATCATTCAAATGAACTTCAATACCCCTTGCTGTAATATAACAGAGCTCTTGTAAACGAGTATTGATTAAGGAAATTCCAATACCTTCAAACTTGAAAAGAATTTGAGCAGTGATATCTGAATCCTCTTCCTCTGGCTTGAATTTGTCTGAGTTGTTGACAGACAAAGACGAAGCTGTATTCTGAGAGTCGTTGAGTTTGTAGAAACTAGATTCAGACTCGTAGTTCGAAATGACAAGGGATTGAGTAGGTCCATCGGCAACGACATTCAAATCGACTATTGCAGCGGCATTAGGCAACTTCATAGGACGCAAATTACCAATTTCAGCTAGCTGCAAATGTCTTTCTCTACCTCCAGATCTCAAGATCAGCTCTTTCATAATACCAGCTGGGAAATCCCATGAATAAGGCATGACACTTTTTGGAGGAATTTTATAGTATATTGGCTTGAAGGCCCTACCGCTTTCTTCGACAACCTCATCATGTTCGTTGAGGTATGGATTTTTTTGGTAGAAAATGAACTCGTGATCACTAAAGTTTCTGATTGAAAATGGCCAGTGACTTCCTGCATCATCGATAGTAATGAACAAACTTGACTTGTCCAGCAGAACATCAACCTTCAATAATATGTGACCAGCGCCTTGTCTGAGGACCTTCAAATAGATTTGACCAACATCCGTAATATTGAATGGAGCAGACCACTGCGGAGAGCCACCTAATAGACGAAGTTGTAACTGTTTGTGATCGACTCTAGGTAAGTTGTACAATGGCTCAAAGGCACCAGCAGCAAGATGTAAACCATCCGATGAACCCGTATCCAGAATCTCAATTCCTTCCGACAAATTATTTCGAATAATGTATCGTGGATCAAACGTGATAACTTTACTTAGTCTGTACTTACCTTCACCTTCAGTTACAGTCACACCAAGATTAATTTCTGACTTCTTATTTGGAAGCTGGACATCAACTTCAGTCAAATGACCAATCGACTGGAAACTAACGGGTCTACTCCATTGTGATTGCCCAACTCTAACCAATGCACGAGAGCCGACATCTGATCTTTCTTCAAAGGAAAACATTTTTGGCACAGTAGTTCTCAACGATTCCACCCCATTCTCAATTGATGAGTGCATGATATTGTACTTTTCACTAACAAAGAGGTCTTTTCCAGTTCTGTTTAGTATGACGTAAGGCGAATAAACAACTACCCTGACACCCACACCTTTATTTTTCTTAGAACTGTAATGGATATTTAGATTCAAATTTTGGCCATCTTCGTGTTTCAGTGATAGACGGTCTTCCCTTTTAAACTCGCTATTCTCGGGAGAGTTAATGATTGCAAAGTCACTTTTTTGAAACCCTGTATCCTTTGGCTGGACGCTTAGTAACAAGAAATGCTCTAGTTTAACAACATGAATAGGACTGACATTTCCTCTCTTCAGGAAATTTCTCCAATCACGTTTGGCACTTCTATCGTACAGTCTGTATGAGATATCATACGGTAAAAGATTTTCAATTTCAAGTGGTGCAGAAAGAACAATTCTCATATGGGGATAGACTCTCGTTAGTGGCTTTGCTTTATCATATTGCGCTTCAGCTTGGAAGAAGAAACTTGTGGTATCTTGAGGGTCTTCAGAAGCACATCTGATAGACACTGCACCCTTTGACAACCTTTTCCAATTTAGTGAATTCTCCGACCACTTGAATGGTACTTTGATATCTGGCATTAAGGTGAAAGAGTTCTCATATACTTCGTTGATTGGAAGAGCTCTGGATGAACCTGGAAGTATCACATATTCTTTGAAACCTTTAATTTTTATGGAAACTTGAGTCTCATTTTCAACTGTAATAGTCGACTTTATTGCGATAGTCTTGACATTATCATCACCTAATGTAATTTCTGTAACTAAGCGACTATGAACACCACCTACAGGTGGCTGAAGTGTGTAAACTTCATCACCCTCACCAGTTGCTGGTATCTTATATATGTGATCGTATCCTGAGTCTAAAAGCTCAATGCCAATGATATCCTTTTCACTGTTGGTGTCCAAATTCTCACGAATCTTTCTCCAATCTTCGAACTGCCATGGGATCTCATCACCGTCTTTTATAAATGTCAAGTTTTGGGGTGTCTCCAATGAGTCTGTCCAGACATTGATATCGAACCCGGTTTGATTCAAGATTTTGTATGGCTTCACAGCACCCCTTGATTTGACGTAGCCATCCCCAGATATTGAAGATAGGACTTGAGAGAGAAGGGCAATGGAACGTGAAGAGAGTGTTATTTCAGCAAGCTTTCTTGATACAAAGTCAACAACAAATTTCGAAGTTTCATCTTGTGTTCTTGAAACATGAACATCAAGCGGCCAAACTTCCACCAAGGGTTCCCATGATGACTTGGCGTAGTTGAAGATATTGACAAGTGACTCAATACTGGTGTCAGCTACCAGGTCAGTAGACCAATTCTTTGCAATAACCTGGAAGGGACTAACAGACATATCAAGGACAGGAAGCTCGTGAACATTACCGATAATCACTAACCGTAGGCCTTCAATATCGGCCAATAGTTCCTCGGCCTTGATTACTATTTCATTTCCATGTGTAACAGCACTTCTTGAATGTGCACCGGATATGGATGTGACAATACTTGGGGCGTATTTAGATAATTTTCTGCTGAATTCTTTGGTAAATGTCGTATAAGTTGTTTCTCCCTCGTCAAGGTCGTCAACTTCCTGTACAACACCAGCCGCTTTTGCTAACTCTGTTGCTTTGTTGAAGATTGATACAGCAAGATTGATATCGTTCAATGATACTCTCATAATGAGCGGCTCGATAGATATCTGTATACTTGTAAGGAAATTACCAGGCGTGCTTCCACGATCATCGATAGTAACAGAAGACGAGAAGTCATCAATTACCCTTATGCGATTGTCATCAAATTGATCCATTTTGCACAAAAACATTCCCACGTTATTAGCACTAACTGATAAAATGTTTTGCTTTGATAGTAATAGTTGTTCAATTTTGAAAACGATGGCTTCAGATTGCTTGGAAAATGGATCAGCTAGTAAAATCAATGATGTATCAATGACGTTCAATGTAAAGCCAAGTCGTGAGGAAGTCTGTTTTGCATCTGGAGACTCATCGGGCGAATCGATGTTATTCTCTTCATCCGAGCCTTCGATTGAAACCAAGGGGGTTGTCTGTTTCAATGCCACCTCACTGAATGACTTTAAAGCAAATAAATAATCGAGAGCCAAGATGACTTTTGGACTATGCACCTTTGCCATTACAACAGTAAGCTTGTCGTCAGGCGAACCTTCTGTGGAGATTGTAGCAGAAAATTGATCTTCGTCACTATCTATCTTTGGAATTATTTCAGTGAACTTGTTATCCTTTATTTCACGGATATCCTCCGCAGTCAGTGATCCAACATAGATCTTGGAGTTGAAGTGAGTATCCTCTTTTTGCTCAAAGTGAATTCCAATGTTTGTGAGTGAGAACTTCGATATGGCGGTTTCCGATAAACTTTTTGTATCACTGGCAGTGCTATGTATTGTCAGGGAAATTTCAGGCACTTTAAAGCTGAAGTCAATTTTAACAGACTCAGAATCTGTCACAGCTGGGGATGCGGAAACAGAGTTTAATATTGCTTCTTGTGTCGTACTATATGTTGCGTTTGGCGCGATAACTTTGTTGGCATTCAACGCGGCATCCTCAATCTCTGATAAAGACTCTGAGTCGTCATAAACAAATATAGATGTGATAGATTGTGATAAATTGTAGACATAGTTCATTTGGACGTCAGTAACATCACTGCTCAGCCTTGTTAAATGACCATTGATAATACTCTTCGGTCTATCTGTTGCTTTATCAAATGAGTCGATATCAACCAAAATATCAAGATCATCAATAATGGTCAGCAATTTCGCATTATCTTCAGAATCATGGAAATATGATGTCAGTTTAGCAGAGCGTAGACCGCAATCAATCTTGGTGATATAGCCATCATCTTGCTTTACGAATTGATTAGAAGCCCTTAGTTCACCAAGATAAAAAGTGATATTATCGTATAGATCCTTTTCGTAATTAAACAACTTAGGGAACACGAAAATTGGGGTCTTGACAGTGATATCGAACAAAACTTTTTGGTCTTCCACATTAACTTGATTATAAGCAGCATCACGGGCTGAATCAAACAAGAATTTCATCTTTTGAAATTTGCTTAGAAAATTAAAAACCTTATTCAGAGGACCTTCCACAAAGTTCAAACGCAAAGAACCAGCTTCAAATGTAAATTTGCTCTGATAGTCCAGATTACTGTTCGAGGCTGGATCAAAAGTTTCGTAGGTAAACTCCGCCAATTCATCGCCATCAAAACTCAAAATTTTTCTAACCAAAGATTCCCTTTCAGAATCTTCATTGACATCATCATGGAGAGTTAACGCACCCAGCTTAGAATACACTTTCAGTCTCTCTGGTAACACCAAAACGTCAATATGAGCAGTAGATAGCTGCAAAGACGCTAGCTTGATTCCATCGTCATTCAAGACCAATATGATACTATCTAAGTTCACATTGACACGAATTTGTTGAGGTGATGTTTCAATCACAGACGAATCATTGTGTCTCAACGCATCAGCTGGCGTCTCTTGTGGATTTGGGTCTGTGAAAGTTGTCAATACGAAGTTTAAGATTGTCAACAAGCTTTTTCTAGTTATAATCAATTTCAAAGCAGACAGCTTTAAGTCTATGTCTTGATCAAACACCTCGATTTCCTTCCCGTCCAAATGAACAATTCTCTGAGTTCTTTCGTAATTCAATTTAAAGATGTCGTCCTGCGCAACAATGTTATCATTATCCGTGAAATTATTGGATGACACTAACTTTTTGAATTCAGGAGGTCCAGACTTTTCAATCCAATCTTCAATATTAAAAGTTTGTAATAATAAATCCAAATGCAAATTGGTTTCAGTCTTGAAGAAGTCAAGAGAAAGATTTTCTGCTATCAGATCAACAAGACGATCAGACTCCATGGTTTTACCATCTATGCATTTAGATAATGACAATTGTACTTTGTCAACATCAAACTTAAACTCGAATTGATGCTGCTTTGCAAGTTTTTCTTTTAAAAGATCCAAAGTATCCTTTTCTGTAGAGTTGCTGGATGAATCAGACTCGACCTCAATATCTTCTATTGAAATCACTGAGTTTCCAAATGTATTCAAGCTGAGAGGCGTTGCTTCGTCCCCATCTTCGACATCAGCAGGATTGAAGTCCGGTATACACTTATCTATTAGTTGCATCATAATCTTGTACTGATAGTCATTGATTTTGGCAACAAAATTTGGAAGGGTAGCAGTGGCCTTAATTTTCGCCAAGTTTGGAGCATTAGGTAGAATTGAAACTTTCAATAGGATTTTCATATCAAGTTTATCAAGAATGACAGAAGATCTGTTACTTGTATTATGCAGTTGTTCAATAGTAGATTTCATTGTTGAGCCAATTAATATCTGAGTATCCTGCAAATGAAGGTTGAACTTATCATACATGAGATTGTTTAACTCCTCAACAGACACCTTAGCATAATCCTCTGGACTCAAGTTTTTGATTTCGTTTGACTTACCCTTATCAGCTAGATCACTTGACACGCTGATATGGCCCGCGTCGATAACAGCACAAGGTGAGGCCCAAGAATGGGGATCTAAAGGAAGTATAATCAACGGAGCTTGAAGATCTAGTTGTGCATTAATAGTTTTATGATCTGCCCAAATTGCTTCTAGTCCAAGTCTGGTTTGTGCCGTTATCCCGCCCACAGTTGCCTCAGCGGCAGTCATAATTGCATAAATTGTGTCCAAATGTGCCTTTGGTGGAGTGAAAAACTTGATGATCTCATTCAAAAAGTGAACATGGTAAAATATAGTCATACTTCTAAGTTTAGCAAGTAAGCGTGTATCAGCTGAGTTATCCAATGGGTTATTTTCGAATGATACTCTAAAGAAGGGCTCGGACGAATCTTCAGATTCAAGATCAGAGTCTAAAGGCTTAACACTAACAACATTTTTGTACAGAGTGGATCCAGTATGGTCTTCCACCTTAAACTCTTGCAATGAAAAGTTAGCTAAAAACGAGTCTGGCCTTTGGTAGTATTGTACAGCACAACCTTCAAAGATAACCTTTGCCAGATCACTGTTCGTTGACGTATTCTTTACAGTAAAGCCACCTCTTTTTAATTGAGCATTCAATTCAAAGTTTACCCGCTCTCTTGGTATTTCAATAGCCTCAGCAAGTGCCTTTGATTCATCAAACTCAATGGCATCGTAGAATTCCTGACGTTGTTCTTCTGTGATAACAAATTTTTCCTCATCAGATTCAGTAGCAGTACTTTTCCCTGACCACCAAGATAGCCAACCATTTGAAGCTTGATTTGCTTTAGGTTGTTCAACCTTTTTTGGTTCAGAAGCAGCAGACTCGAGTCTTTCTTTTCTCAATTCAGACTTTGCTAATGATCTGAAAAACTTAATGTCTTCATAAGGTAGAACCTCTTCCAAGTTGTGTAATTCCGAGTTGCTTTGCTGATCTGACAAATTTTGTGATATGTCTGGTAGTTTTAGCTTTTGTTTCCATAACCTGATATAAGCCTTTCTACGATCTCTTCTCTCTTTTAAGAAATCCCAGCTTCGTGAGTAATTTTTCTCGTGAATTTCAGTCAAGACTGAATTTGCAGCATACTGAAACCACTCTTTACCATTTCCTTCGATGGGAACATCTGGCTTGAATCGCTTGAACTTATGAGTTTTGTTATACCAATGAAATTTAGAAGCTGATAATAACGCATCTCTATATTGATGAGAATCAAGATCAACTCCAAACTCCTCAAAAAATACCTTTGTCTTTATATGTGGTTGATGTTCAGTAGCACCAGCTTTATTGATAGTCAAGTGACCAGTCCCACTTACAGGTCTTAATATGAATTGTGTAAATTCTTCGTATTCTGATAGATTTTCTTCATCGATTATGGAATTTTTGAACTTTTCTAATAATTCATCTGGGTTTTCTGTATATATCGATTGAGTGTTTGTATTCCAATAAGCGCATAATGATTTCAATGTCAGTAGTTTATGGGTCAAACCAGCAGAATTGTAAATAAACGTTGGAATCCAGCTTTCATCTGTAGATACGGCTGAAAGTTCATCCAAGGTTATCCCAATGGAGTAAGGATTATCAGTAAAGACATTTTCAATGTCTTCATACCTTATATGAATTTTTTTGATCACCACCTGTAAATTGTCAACAACCTTAGTGGCCAAACTTTCTGCAAAACTCTCATTTTTAGCTGCATCCTCATCGGATAGGTTATTTGTAGGCTTGGCCTTCTCTCTAAGCTCCAGATCAGCTAATCTTTGAAGCTTCAAAGTAAGCTCTCTTTTGATCTGTTCCTCATAATTGAAGGTCTCTTGAATGATAGGCGATGCCAATAGATATACATCCTCAATTGTCACTTTAACAGGTTTACCCTTCAAGTTGGACCAAGGAATTTGAAGAGTTAATGTTCCCAAGTGGCCAAATTTGACATCGATTGGAAGTTCAAACTTGTCCAAGGATTCCTTCTTCAATCTAAGATTGTTTAATTTGACATCTCCACTCCATATACCTATGTTCAATTGCTTTGGATCGAAATTCTCGACATAGTTACCCTTGATGTGAAGTTGTTAATAATGTGTTATCTCAAACCCAGAATTTCATTGATACTTACCAGAAACCTGTTTAGGATACTCGCCACTAGTGATTCTAACATTGTTGTTTATAATTCTTTCTCAATTTATTAAGCTGTTATTAAGCGTAACCCTTAGCGGCTATTCTAATGTAGTTCTAAGATATTCAATTGAGCGCCAAAAGTATGATTGACATGTACTGCTATGAAGTTTAGTTAGAATGAGAACTTTGAAAATTGGGCGTTGATTGTTATAAGATCGTTGTTCAAATTTGTGTATTCCATCTGAAATGTTTACTTGCTCTCACACTTCTAGTGGATATTTTCATGCACTGCTCCCTACTACTGTTGCTACCAGAGAGGATGAAAATATAAATTGCTTTGCTATTCCGCCCTACTACGTCAGCGTGCACCTTAGCAGGAGTGGCCGGAATTGCTAATGGCATTCTGCCGCGTTGAGACTCCTCGGACCACCTCTGCCTACTCTACCTAAGCTGCGTCTACTAATGAGACACGCAACAGCCATTCTCCAAGTCCTGATTAAATAACGGACTCTAATACAGTAGTTTGACAGTTGATAGTCGTTGATACTCAAAACTATTTAAAAGCAAAGCGATGATTGCATGGATGTCAATCTCTACTAGTTTTTGAGCTCCAATCGGTAATAAATGTGATTAATAGAAATCACAATCTGCAAGTCAGATCTAAAGTTTCGAGCTTCCTAGTTTCTGGGAAAAATCTACAATTAAGGGCGAGGAAAAATACACTTTAAGAAATAGATGTAGTGTTTTTCTGGGATCAAGGGGAACATCAAAGAGGTTGAACTACCACTATTTTCGTTTAATGACTTCAATTCTTAGAAGAACAGCTATCTCCTCGCTTTCGTTTGTTACTGGTTTTGCTGTGTTTGCTAGAGCCTGGCCCTCAAATACATTTGAGGATAACACTAGAACCCTTCTAGAGCAGAGATCTCAGATTCTTGACAGAATAAAGGATTCAGAACAATACAAATTCTTAGCCCAAAATCCAAAATATCAATCCAATGCACAATCATCAAGAATTCCAAAAGCACACCAGGTGAACCATGTAAGTCAAGGTTTACTATTCGGTCCTGATCACTTGGAAATCGATCCGATTGTTTTTTACAATGAAACAGACAATGAATTGCAAGCATTTTATCATCTTGGGGAAAAGTTAACAAGTTATGATAAAAAAATCCATAATGGTGTGGTGTCGACGATGTTAGACGAACTTTTGTGCTTTTGTGGGTTTCCTCTTTTACCCAGTAAGAGAGGTGTCACAGGTAAATTGTCCATTGATTTCATTCAGCACGCAGAACCTGATACTACTGTTCTTTTAAAAGCTAAGGTACAAGAACATAAGGGAAGAAAAGTAGTAATAGGTGGTCAAATTGAGACTGTTGAGCTCGAACCTAAAGTCATCGCTAAAGGAACAGCTATCCTTATAGAGCCAAAATGGTTCAAGTACTTTAAATGGTTAAGCCTGTTTTGAACTCAGTCGGAAACGGGGAATCTATAAAGCATATTTATTGTTAATCTATAATGCAGACACGTCAACTACCACTATTGGAATTACATCGTTTTACGAGTAGATCACGTAGTAGTCCTTAGGGCCTTCACGACGAAACCAAAAAAAAATGCTCTCACTCAGAGTCGAACTGAGGATCGCTACATTACTAGTGTAGCGCCTTACCAACTTGGCCATAAGAGCTTCTTCGAAAATTTAATTTTTTATTGCTTTCCTTAATCTAAAGCGCGTATCTCACACAAAAAATTTAAGAATATAATAGTTATAGAAATTCTTTTAACGTTAACTCTAAAGAAACACTATAGATGTGTCGAGTATCCATGAAATACTTAAGGCAGTCAAAGCTAGAGGATCATACGCTTTGGGAGAAGCATATATGAAGAATGGGGGTGCTGAAGTTGTAGAAGAGAAAGTTAGAGTAAAATATTTACCTGCGAACAAATGTGAAGTCATGAGATCGCGTATTAACTTATATAGTAAATTGCTGACTTTATCAATAGACTATTGATAATATTCGTTCGGTCTTCTTTTAAGGTTGGTATCTCTGATAATGGTCAGAAGATCTTAGTTACTTTCATCTTTTTAAATATAAAAATCAAAAGTGAAGTTTGAATTAAAATTACCGGCCCTACCGTCGCTTAGGTTTGATAAAGTACTCCAGAAACTCCCTCGAAACCTTCTTCGAGTAGCTCCATATTGAGTCCAGTGGCACTTAGATGAATTGAAGCAGTATGCACTATATAAAACCTATGTAGTGTAAAACCAATTTCATAGTTTACTGATAACCTTTTTTTTTCCTGATCTTAAAGTGTATTGGAAAATTTTATAAAATCAATTATATTTTAATGTCAATTCCTGAACTGGTTTATTTCAAGGTAGTCTAAGTACAGCTGATCTGGCTGTTTACAATTTTGGCAACTTGGTAGAGTCCAAAGACTACACAAACTGACTTCGAACTGTCCTATTATGTCTATTTATTATGTACTACTACTCTTTTTAGACTCGTCACTAGAAGCCAAACTCTGTCGTGCCTCTCTCTGAGCTCTAACTTTTGCAACGTGGACCATCACAAAGGGTAACAAAAGGTTACTTAGAACGATCCAAACTAACAATATACCTATATTTCTACCCAATCTCCCCTTGTAGATGTCAGCAAAGACAACTTTTGCAGCTTCGTAACTATTATGGATTGGCATTGCATAACCATATCTATAAAACGGATTTGTCAATGCCATTGGAGACGTAGTTGGAGAGACATTAATAGCTATCAAAAAAACCAACCAACCACCGATTAAAGGCGGATAGTATAGAAAACACAACATTGCAACACATTCATTTAAACCCCCTAATGATGACATTGTCAAGTATGTTATGGCCCATAAAACTAATGCACCAGATCTTCCAAACGTCAAGGAGGTATCAATCTTAAAGGCAAGGTTAACAAGAAGATAAACAAGGGAAAGAACAATATATGATACTTGGGAGATGACAATCTTCAGAGACACAAATTTTAGACCAGTGACAACAGTTGATAGATAAATTTGAATCTGGATAGTCATAACCATTTGAAAAAAGGCCAAAAGAATCATGTATGTTAGCCCCAATTGCAAAGGGGCGATTAAGATCACACCACTACTAGGGACGGAATCATTATAGTAGAAGCTAAATGGTTGGGCGAGATAGCTTAAAGAAAGTATCTTTTGATCATCTGATTCCAATTGACCCACAAATGATGCTAACTGATTCCTCACAACCTGAAGATATGCCTTTTCAAAAACAGCAACGAATTTTGTAACATAAGATGACATTACTGAGAGATCACGACCAGTCTCATAGAATGCTTCTACAACATTATTCGTAATGTTGAAGGTTGTGTTGGACTGGATTGCTTGATATAATTGACTAGTAACATTCGGTTTGACATATATAGCTGCCCAATAGTTTTGATGGTGGATCTGTCTCTTGACTTCCTCATAGATTGTGTTGTTGTTTCGATCAGCAATCGATTGGAACTCAGAAGTGGTATAATAATCCCAGTTACCATAGTATTTAACACCGTCAAGATGCGCAGTTATGTTGATCGAGTTTCCAATAAATGGGATTATACCATCAACCTCCTCGTCTTGATTAACCACTAGCATTTTAATGTTTTTGAATCTTGTCTCTCTTTTGTAGTAACTTCCCCAGTAAAGGGACAAGACGACACACAAAATACAACAAAGTAATAAGTAGTTCTGAAAAAAAGTCCAATAGACCTTTATTCTTTGCTTTTTGAAATCAGAGTCCCACCAACTGAATTTTTTAAATTGCTGATAACTGAGAGTTTCTCTTAGACTATTTACAATAGTTGACCTTCTCCTTGCTGGTGATGCGACCCCGCTTTGAATAGGACGAGCCTCTAAACCACTTTCTTGAAACGTCCAAACACTCCCAGTCGAACCTCCAGTTCGATTTGTAACAGCTCTTGAAATAGCTTCAGTTCCAAACAAGTCATCATTCCTGGCAACCGTATCCAAAACGTCAGGATTTAGTTGTTGGATTTCTGTAGTTACAAGCCCTTCGTCTTCACTATCTAGAAATTCAGAGCTGTCATGAGAGGAAGCCATAGCTTAGACCGATATCCAGAGCAGTTTGAAATGTATGAATAGTCTCTTGATGATTCTCTTCAGGACATGCTATGAAGGAGGTAAGATTTGAAATAATTGGATCAATTCTTTGAGCTTGTTATTCAATGCTTGTAACATGAGAATTAATTGCGTACCTAGCCGCATGGTACATTTCCTCAGCCTAATCGGAAAATAAATAAACAAGATAGCTGGGAAACAAAAAAGAAAATGGAGATGCGAGACATATCATACTTAAAATTGCAGCTGCCTAAAACATGGGTCACGAAGCCTTAAAAGAATATAGATGGACATTTGAAAACATTTATTTAGTTTATCGAAAGCCCTTGCTCTCAGTGATATGCCATTACTAGATTTGAAGGATTGTTTCTAAGATCAGTTGACAGACAGACTTGAAAAAAGCTTATGCACTAGTCATGTCAAGGAATAGAGAAAACTCTGGTGTCGACCCTTTGGATAGTCAACAACCATTGACTAGAAGATCAAGCACAATCACTGTTGCATCAAGTGATGATCTTGATTTTGCTGGTGCTTCACATATCCCTAATGTTCATTTGACCAAAACGCGATCAAGGAGGTCGTCTTCTGTGATAAAGCCTATCAACCAACTTCTTGGTATAAGAGAAGACCCAAGTGTCATTCGTGAGGATGAGGAAGATGTTGACCACCAAGATACAAGTAAGACGAATCAGGTTTTAGAATCTTCAAATGGGCCAGAAGAGTTCTCGACAGATTTGAGAAGACCTACAACTGTTTATTCCTTACCAACTAGAATTGAAACCAATCATGGAGAAACACCTACTAATAGCTCTGAAGACAATGCGAATGAATCTGAAAAGACTACTTCTTTGAAGTTGGAGAAGAAGAATAAGAAAAAGCATTTAATTTATAAGGTTGTATTTATGTTTGCTAAAGTTTACTTGTTACTCGTTGTTATGTTCCTTGGTATCTTGTCAATATTTTGGGGATCTTTCTATAATAGAAATGCGTACTTGCATAATCTTCAATACCTTGTTGTAATAGATGATTCTCAGGTAGGATCATTGGATCCGTTGATTGGTAATACCTTGAGTCAGTATATATTGAGCTCAGATAGTGCGAAGGCTGTTGGTACTTATCACATTTTCAGCGGGGAGGAGTATCAGTCTGTCGCTGATAAACAAAACAATACCTTGTTGGAAGAAATAACCAGACAAATATATCATCAAAAATACTGGGGTGGTCTTTACGTTCCTAAGAATGCGACACTGAATTATTACAATGCATTGAAAAATCAGGAGTCAACCTACAACTCAAGCGGTATATCGTTCATCTATCAAACAGGTAGAAATCCACAAGCGATTCCAAGTTATGTTCTTTCTGTTATTAACAGATTGGAGAAATCCTTTGTTACAACTTCTCAACAGACTGTAACTGGGCCACTCTTTACGCAACTTACCAATGATGAGAAGCTAGCTTTGGCTCAGAATTCACCAAATATCATATCTCAGTTATGGTTCAATTATGTAGATCTGAGCCCTATGAAAGTTGCATCGATAATAGGCCCAATTCAATTAGGTATGATTTATCTTTTAGTCATGTCATTCCATCAGTTCAATTTTGCTGCAACGACGCATGCACTCATCAGAGAGAAGCTAAGGTTAAAACACTACATCGTGTATCAAATAATAACGTCACAGCTTGCTTACCTTGTACTGTCATTAACTTACTGCTTAATGACTTTAGCTTTTCAAATTCCAATAGATACAGCCTTTGGGAAAGCAGGATTCTTAGTGGAATGGGCGTTTGTATTTTTGATAATCAGTGCATTTGGTGGTATAAATGAGAATGTTGCTTTACAGATCTTTGCAAGAGATAAATCACGTATTGGGTTTTGGATAATGTTCTTTTTAGTGATTAATATTTGTCCAATGTTTTCTCCAATTCCACTTATGAATAAATTTTACAGGTATGGATATGCTGCGCCTATGTATTGTGGTCATGAGTTGATGAAGAATGTATTCTTTGATACATATAAAGGTAATATTGGAAGACATGTTGGGATTCTACTGATTTGGATCTTTTTAACTAATGCCATCTTACCATTTACTTTGAAGGCAACAAAGAAACACGCTGAAAAAGTTGAAGAAAGGGCTAAAAAGTCACTGGAGGATGCCAAAACAAAATAGGGCCACCATTAATTAGTTGCAGTCTCCGCTTATATCAAGTAAAATTCTACAAATTGCATGTTATTTTAAAACAATATACATTCCACATAATTAAAGGTTAAAAATTATAAAGAATCTAAATCTTAACGGGAAGTAGCTTGGACTTTTTGGAAAGCACCTTTAGCTTGTTGCTTTGAGATTTTTGAACCACCAGTAGCAGCAATTTTAGCTTTTCTTGAAGCTTTATCAGCTTTCTTTTTTTCCTTTTCAGCTTTAACGGCAGCTTCTCTTTCAGCTTTTCTAGCTTCTGGTTTCTTAGCACGTCTTTCTTTGATTAATTCTAAAGAAGCACCAACAATGGCTCTTTGAGCTTTGACGGATTTTCTTGAACGTTTTTTGGCAACTTCTTCAGTAATACCTTTTTTGTGGTGACGTCTGTATAAAACGGTCCATGAGATTCTTCTTGGATTCTTTCTTTGATGGAACAAAGAAGCAGATTTGGAGTTTTGGAATCTGAAGATTTTAGAGTCACCACGGACGAATAGAGTACCTCTACCTGGGTAGATTTTGGAACCTGAGAATGAATCAACTTCAACCTTCATTGTAACTAAAAGCAAAAAAAGTTAGTATGAAATACATAAGGTATTGTACATAATGTGATATGCCTAGGAGTGATTAACTTTGTAGGATATATAAGTTCTTGTAATATACGATTGGTTCTTTGAGCTGTTGATCGAGACTTCAAATAGTAGGATTTACTTCTAACAATCTGATATAGCATCTCAGTGGGTTGTTCACTTTAATTAATCACTTGAATAGGATATAATAACTTTGTAAAGGGCTGAACTTGTCGCTTCTTTGACTTAATCATAATGCTTAGTGTTGATATCCTAGTTCTTGTTCTAATTCTTATAGTTGGTGCTTATTGTTCTAGTTGTTCTTATATTATCACTTTATGAAAACTTCTTTGTTGTAAATGTCTATTGCTGAACGTGTTTAAATTTGTATGGCCCTTTCCTCTTTCTTCAATCACTCCTTAAGATATATCACAGTTTATTGGTTGACATGTACGTACTAGTTTGTTTGATGCGTTGGAGTATCTAAATTATCTATATCAGCTGGTATTAAAGGTGGTTGATAAATGGTAGTTTTTTGTTTTATTTTAGAAAACACTAGAGATTTCGACAGAGAGTGAGAAGCCCAGTAGCATCAAAGAGACTATTACAGCTCCCGCGCACACACACACACACAGAGCAAAATCGCTAAAGTTTTTCTTCAGCAAAACTAGACTCAATCCATCCACACACCAGCTGAAAATTTCACAGCAAAAGCAAAAAAAAGCTGCGTTGTGCTTTTTTTTTCGTAGCGAAATTGTGACTGTGAAAAAATATAAAAAACATGCAGAAAAGCAGCTGCACGTGATCATAAACACCCAGACATAACATTATCTTTTTGACCAGGAAAAAATGCGATGATGATAAAGGTAAAAAGTGAAAAACTTTACTCAAGTCTTTTACATATATTCAAACTTGATTACTTCTTCTTCTACTTTCAATCAATTACAACGACCGGAGTGTTCTAGTACATACAACAAGAAATTCACAGAGATGGTCAGTATAGCTCTTCCAAGTAGCTAGTTTCCTATGATTTGATACAGTGTTTTCATGGCCATGGTGGGAATCATGGTCATGATGTGCAGAATATTGTAGACTGCAATTCAGTAATGATACACGTTCTTCACCACTATAGAGAATCATTCGATAACTAGTCTTGTGATTTATTCCCTTGATGGAATTAGAGAAGAAACTAACATGTAAAAATTTTCTTTAGGCCCCAAAATCTAAATCCCAAGAGAACATTAACTCAAAATTGGCTTTGACCATTAAATCAGGTAAATATACCTTAGGTTACAAATCTGTTGTCAAATCTTTAAGACAAGGTAAAGCTAAATTAATCATTGTTGCTGCCAACACCCCAGTTTTAAGAAAATCTGAATTAGAATATTACGCTATGTTGTCAAAAACTAACGTTCATTATTTCAACGGTGGTAACAACGAATTAGGTACTGCTTGTGGTAAATTATTCAGAGTTGGTGTCTTGGCTATTTTAGATGCTGGTGATTCTGATATTTTATCATCAATCCAAGCTTAATCGGCTTAAATTCTATAAAAATTAGTTCATATTGTTTAATAGAGTATTTTGTTCTTCTTTTTAAAACCTCCCCATATAATGTTAAGTGGCTATGTAGACTGATTGCTGTATAAAACTTCTTTAGCTCATCTTTTGCATTGCTTTTCAGAATAAACGGCATCCAACTTGAATACAACATTAACTTAACCCTTTCGATCGAGAGTACGGCAAGGCAAAAGCAGCACACATTATACATTCATCACATGAGACCCTTTTTATTCTATTATAGAGTCCAAAGCCTTAGTGCCCACTAAATTTTTTAAATTTGTGCCAACATCTCGGAAAACAGCTATAAGAGCATAAAAAAAATATACTAAAAAAAATAGAAATTTAAAAAGAAATGCAGCATAGCATATATAAGTTTGTCCTCATCTCTTTTTTTTTTTTTTTTTTTTTTGAAATGTTTATTATTGCTTGTACATAGATTGTTTACAGTTGATCAACAGAGGTATAGATTTATTGACACATCTTTTAGAATGCTGTCATCACAGGCTTCCAATGCCATTATATACTTAACCTATGGTGCTCTACTAATATCCGGTGTTGCCCTGGCATGGTATTATAGTGATAAGAAAACATTTTTGAGTGCTAATGGTACTCAAAGAGGTGTTCCACTAGCTTTAAATTTTGTTGCTTCTGGTGAGTATTTTTGTTATTTATGGTTTTGTCTTTACAAAAATCACTACAGAGTAGATTATAAGTTAAAGGAAATTGCCGATTATTGCAATTTAGTTATACAAATAGAGTTGGGAATTAGATAAAGAGTTAAGCTCCAGGAGGAGCAGGTTTTTGAAAACAAAGTCTCTAACGGGTGCCATAATAATATATGGCTGAGATCACACCGCTTTAAACTCGATCAAGGTAATGCTTGCGTGAGGACCTGAAACTTTGTCTTTCTGAATGAACTTTGAACCCTTTAAAATGACACACATATTTCTTTTTTTTGGTTGCTTGAGTTATGATTTTTCCATAAAAAGCCCGTTTGATGAGATTGTTAAAAAGCATTCAAGAAGAAAAGAAAATGATGTTATTTTGATTGGTGAAATCAAGATTATATATATATATGCTAACTATGATTAATTTTAGGTATTGGTTGTGGGGTTATGTCTACATTTCCACAAGTTGCTAATGCTGCTGGTCTTCAAGGTCTATTGGTTTATGCCTTATCCTGTGGGTTACCAATGCTATTATTTGCCTTCTTTGGTCCTATTATTCGTCGTCAATGCCCAGATGGATTTATACTAACTGAGTGGGTTTTTCAAAGATTTGGTAAAATTACTGGATTGTATTTAAGTGCTTGTACCATTTTAACTTTATTCTTATTTATGGTTTCTGAAGTTGCCAGTGTTCAATATGCAGTTAATGCACTATCAGGATTAAATGCATTACCTGTTGTTATTGTTCAATGTGTTGTCACATCAATTTATACATCAATTGGTGGGTTCAAGATCAGTTTTATTACTGATACTTTACAGGTGTCAGTTGTCTTATTATTGATCGTAATCGTCTCATCAGCTGTTGGTGCATATGTTGAAATTGACACTTCAAAAATTGCAGAAACTGGATTATTACAAAGTAATAAATTAGGTTGGCAATTAGTTTATATCTTACCAGTTGCAATTTTCACTAATGATTTGTTTTTATCTGGATTTTGGTTAAGAACTTTTGCATCTAGATCTGATAAAGATTTATGGATTGGTACTTCTATTGCTGCTTTCATCATCACTTCCATTGCAACAATTGTTGGTGTTTCTGGTTTAATTGCCGTTTGGGGTGGGTTTGTTGAAATTGGTGATGTAAGTTCATCTGCATCATTATTTATCATCTTGGCCTCATTACCTGGCTGGGTAATTGGATTTTCGCTTGTTTTCGTTGTGGCTATTTCTACATGTACTTTGGGATCTTTACAATCCGGTTTAACATCAACCATTTCAAATGATATTTTCAGAAATAAAATTCCAATTCTATATTGTCGTATAATTGTCGTTATAATTATTGTTCCAGTTGTTGTTGTTGGTTTAAAAGTTGCCGACGATGTTTTGCAAATCTATTTCATTGCAGATTTGTTATCTGCTGCTGTGATCCCAATCATCATGCTTGGTCTGTCTTCAAAACTATACTTCTTGACCGGTTGGGAAGTGATTACTGGAGGTTTAGGTGGATTACTTGCTACTTTTATCTTTGGTACCATATACTATGGCTCTGCTTTAGAAGGGGGTAAGCTTCTATTGGTTTGGTATGGTATCTATGGTGATGATTGGAGTGCCTTTGGTGCATTTGTTGCAGCACCATTTGGTGGGTTAATTGCCTCTACTATCATGCTGGTACTAAGACTTACAATTTTAAAACTTTACTCAAAGGCCACTGGTAAACCATTTACAGCTTTGGATAAGCCAGAGCCTGTTGTTCGTGTATACTCCAATAGTAGTGGTGAGAATGACATTACAAGAGATGAAGAATCTGTTGACATCAACAAGGCTAAATAGATCAATCACTTTATTTATTACATAGTTAATCTTAGAGAAATCAGTTGGGACTCAAAGTCCATTTTATTAAAATCTTGTAAAGTAAATATATATGCAAGTCTCGGGAAAAGTTATTGTACAATCTCGGATTTAAGTTTGTTTTTTGCTGACAAAGAAAATTTCTTAACTTTTCTTTTTATTATTTTAATTCTTTTTTAGTTTTTTGATTTCATTTCTCGTTTTTATACAAGAACTTTGGGATTTTTTTTTTTTTCTTTTTCAATCAATTTATACTGTATTTAAAAGGCAACACTCGTATTTGATAATCAAGTATTGAATAGATTTGATCTTCAACATTAATAGATTATTTATAAACATGGGTTGGTTTTGGGCTGATTATGTAGAGCAGAGCACATCTACCGAAGCAGTGAGTTTCTTTACTAGATTTAGATGGCGCTTTATCCGTTACTTGCAAGTTTTACTAACAATTTATATGTCAATTTTAGGCGAAATGTCCCGTGAATCACACACAACAAAAACAAGCACCACCAGCTATCTGTCCTGTAAAACACACTGGTAAAGCACCAACTACCATTGCCAAACCAGCAGTGTGTCCTATCAAG
This sequence comes from Taiozyma peoriensis, assembly GCA_030574875.1. NCBI lineage: Eukaryota > Fungi > Ascomycota > Saccharomycetes > Phaffomycetales > Wickerhamomycetaceae > Taiozyma > Taiozyma peoriensis. The sequence continues at coordinate 145,642 of JAJMFM010000023.1, forward strand.
AAGAACAATAACAACAAAGAAGAAGAATTGAATCCTTTAAATAACATGCCTGTGTTCATCCCATCAGAGAAACTACCAGGTCAAAAGTTAGATTTACCAACAGAACGTACGTTTTCCACCATTCCAAGAGGTGATGACGACGCTGAAGGTGTTTGGGAGTATCCATCACCTCAACAAATGTTTAACGCCATGGTACGTAAAGGCAAAGCTGAAGATATCCCAGAGGATGCTGTAGAGTCAATGGTTGATGTTCATAATTTTTTAAATGAAGGAGCATGGCAAGAGATTTTGGAATGGGAAAAACCATACATAGCGAAAACACAAAAGCAACCAAGATTAGCTCAATTCACAGGTAGACCAGATGATTTATCACCAAGAGCAAGGTTATATTTACAACTAAGTAAAATTTTCCCAGAAACGTTTAATACTGAACCACCATTTGATAGACATGACTGGTACGTTTTAAGAGCAAGTGATAAAGGTGCTTGGGAACAAGTGAGATACATCATTGATTATTACGGCGGTCCTGATGACCACCATGGAATGCCAACTTTTTTCTTGGATGTTAGACCTGCATTAGATAATCCTACTAATGCTAAAGATCGTTTGGTCCATTGGCTGAAACCATACTGGGATCAAGCCTTGGGCGAAGAGGTATCCAAATAATTCTAATAACAAACTCATTGCATTAGGTGGGATTATCTTGTACATATCAAGGCTTTTTTTTTTTAATTATAAGTATGGTCAGGATCGATAAATATTAATGATAACATGTGTTATGAATTTTTAGATTTTATTTTTATTTGTAAGTTCGAGAAGTATTAGTGCTACAAACGGTCTCTGTAGAGTAATATGTGTGAAGTGTTATGTACAGTGTTTTGCTGCTATTTACAATAGGCTTTCAATGTGTTCAGTTGATTCAACACCAAGTTTCTTCAAATCATTGATCAGCTCGAATGATGGAGGAGACAAAGTGGCTCCAACTTCAGTAATGACTTGAAAGACTTGGTTGGCTAGTTCAATATCCCTTTCCTTTAAAGCCAATCTTAAGAGATAGTAGAAACTATATTTGTTCAATAACTTTTTATGATTTGGCACTCTTTGAACTGCATCCAAATACGATTTAGCCTTTGCAGTATTTCTATTTTTAAACCAACCTTCAAATACCATTGCCCAATTAGCAGAACTTATCTCATTCCCGCTATTGACATATTCTTTAAAATGCTTCTCTGCATCATCGGTTCTACCAAGAGCAAATTCATTGGATATAATCGAGACGTAGGTGGTGTATGTAGCTTTCTTTGTAGATTTAAGATATTCGAATAAGTATTGTGCAGTTGGTAATGAAGATAGATCTTTACCTAATCCATCAATAATTGAGGTTATAGTATGAGATGTTGGTTCGATACCTGACTCTTTCATTTTTTCCAAAAATGATTTGATAGTATGATCAGTGGCAATTTCACCTCTTGATTTCAATGATTTCAAGGTCATGTCTAAGATAATGGTAAAAGTTGCAACATCTGCCTTTATCTTATTCTCTGACATTTCAGATAAAATGTTTTTAGCCTCATCAAACTTCTTGGACTTCACGAATGAATTTAATAAGGTGTTGTAAGTGGTTTTGGTAATTGAAATTTTGTTCTCCTTTATTGTTGCAAAAGTACTTTGTAGATTTGAATAGTCACCAGTAGCTGCCAAACCTCTCAAATAAGCTTGACATATAACTGAACTCTTTAATCTTTCTTTGGTGATCAACTCCTCGACTTTATCAACAGCTTTATATTTGTAGAAGATACTAATTAAAGTTGCAATGGTCTCATCATTTGGCGCTGGAATTTTCTTGTAAACTGCTTGAACCTGTCCAAGTCTTTTCTGATAGCCTCCAGTAATAGACGCTGATTCCAATAAAATGTTCCAAGTGTTAGTTGAAGGAGTTAAACCAGATGCTATAAGTTCATTCCATAGTTTGAAAGATTGAGCACCGTTGTTCAAACTATTGAACAACTTCATAAATGATGCTAATGTATCTTCAGAAATTGCCTTCCCACTAAGCTTTGAAATCTTACGGATCTCATCTAGTGAACGATTAACTTTAAAATATTCACCACTGATTGCAGCTGCATGTGCACGTTTCAACTCTTCAATTGAGTTTGGATCTTTGGATGCATAGAAAAGATTATTCAAAGCATTAATTAGTGGATCATATCTTGCATTGTTCTTGTTAATGACACTGCTCAAATATTTGTTCAAAGCATAATGAGGCGGTAGTTTTTCGATTTGTAGTAAATCTTTTATTTTTTGAAGATCATGGCCAGAGTTCAATGTTGATTCTAAGTATGAAAGTATCACAACGTTTTGAAGGTCATTACTATAAGCTTTAATCTTTTCAGCATACGAGTACTCTAAATAAGTCACCCATAGTGGTAAAACCTCTTGAGCAGTTCCATTTATGAACAAATCTTTGCCAACCTGATGAAAATTATTGATATCAGCAATTCGGTAAGATATTGCCTTTGTTAGAATCTCTTGAGGAGTTGGTGGAACATGTGTTAAATCTGGATCATTTGCATCTTTAATGGCCTTTATAATGATTTTATTTAGACGTTTTCCAAATTCTTGTCTAGATTTATAACCACCATGAACTAACTTGTTAGATTCAATTATTTTGAAAAAACCTTCATACAACTGTTTGGATGATTTATCTTCAACGAATAATTCATCGGTGGAAAGGGCAATATCCTCTATTTTCTGGTTTCTTTGTGCATAGCTCTTGGCTCTTTGTTCTTCAATTGTCAATTTAACCTCAGTTTTTGGTTCAATAACGTTTGGATCATCTTCAGAAATTACATTAGATGAAACTTCCGGGTCTGTGTGTTGAAAACGAACCAATGAGACAAGGGTGTTGTTGGCTCTTAAACGAAGGGATTCCCTTCTCAAAATAGTAGAGCCCCGTGAAGACCTTACTAATCTCCCCAGCCTTAACATGCTCGATAAGATACTAAGAAATGCTGTTTACTAGTCTCATCACTCAGACTCGTACAATCGAGTAAGTAGTAAAACTTTTCATTAATGGAAAAGCTCGAAAAAAAAAAAAAAAACCACTGATAGTCTTACGTAATCAATTATCATGGGTTAAATAATCAAAAAGTATCCTTTTCCTTTTTTGGCTTTGGCACCAAATATTATTGATAACTAATACAAAAGTTACACATGATTATCTTTGTTGGTGGGAATGTTGCTTAATACTCAAATCACGGCCCTGGGTAATACAAATTCGATACTCATAATTATCTCTTTTTTTTTTTCGTTTCGTCTCTTTTCGATCTTAGTTTCTCTTTTGATTATTTAGTTAGCAAGACTGTCACTTTCATGCAAACATTTTTTTTTCCCCTGATCTTGATGTGAACACTGATAGAGCCAAATAAAATTTAACAACAGTTAAGCAGACATTTACATACAATGTTAATAATCAACACTTTATAGTGCTAAATATTTTTGTCAAATAAAGCTTGTTTGCTATATGTTATTTTTTTAGCTGATATAATCAGCAATCATCAGCTCATCTTTGGTCAAGAGACCAAGTTAATAATAATAGCTATCAATGACAATGGTAGATTTTCACGGTGTAATACGAATGGTTATCAAAACCTCAAATCCCGCATATACAGCATAAATCTAAGGCATTTAAATCCATCGAACGATTTATTTTAATCTTTTTTTTAATGCCAAACGGGTTGTGTCTAAAATAGTGTTTACTTTTCAAATTTAACTAATGGCCTTAGGCGAGTCTTTAAACTGCCGCTAAAAAAAAAATACTGTCGCTAAAAAAAATCATTCTCGGTCAAGCCCGTTTTTACTAGTCTTTTTGCTTTTCTTCATAGTATATTTTTTTTTTTTTTGTTAAAGATTATGATGATTTAGTACGTAACTGATAACCAATAATTTTTAATCTTATGTGATTCTAATTCAAAAAAGTATATTAAGCACAGAAGAGTCCTTAAAACTTTTTTTTTCTTTTATTCTTCAATTCTCTCTCTTTTGGTTGTCTCTGCAACAGTAGATTAATAACTTGTAATTCACCGTTCTGTTACATCTTCAAACAACACTTTATACACAATGTCATACACTACCCTTTCCTCATCTACTTACGGAAAAGATAACGTGAAATTTTTAAAAGTTAAAAAGGATCCACAAAATCCTAAGAAACATGAAGTTATAGAAGCTACCGTCCTGGTTCTACTAGAAGGTTCATTTGATGAATCATACACCAAGGCTGATAACTCCTCAATCGTTCCAACTGATACCGTTAAAAACACCATCTTAGTACTCGCTAAAACAACAGAAGTTTGGCCGATTGAAAGATATGCTGCTAAACTTGCTACCCATTTCGTTGAAAAATACTCTCATGTTTCCGGAGTTACTGTTAAAGTTACACAAGATCGTTGGGTTAAATACGATGTTAATGGAGTCAAACATGATCATTCTTTCATTCATGAAGGTGCAGAGAAAAGAATCACTAATCTATACTATAAAAGATCTGGTGATTATAAACTATCATCTCAAATTAAAGATTTAACCGTTCTAAAATCAACTGGATCACAATTCCATGGTTACAACAAATGTGATTTCACCACTTTAAAACCAACAAATGATCGTATCTTATCTACAGATGTTGATGCCACATGGGAATTCTCCAAGAAAAAAATTGGTTCAATTTATAACGTTTCAAAATATGCTGATGAAGGTTTATTCGATGAAATTTATGAGAAAGCTAGAGATATTACTTTATCAAAATTTGCATTAGAAAATTCAGCTTCAGTTCAAGCAACAATGTATAACATGTCTACTGAAATCTTAAATGTTGCTCCATTCGTTGAAAGCGTCAGTTATTCTTTACCAAACAATCACTACTTCCTGTTTGACTTCCAATGGAAAGGGCTTGACAATGATAATGAGTTGTTTTACCCATCTCCACATCCAAATGGTTTGATCAAATCCACTGTTGTTCGTGAAGTAAAGAGCAAATTATAAGTTGAATGATCTTGACAATTGAAGTCTTACAGCACCATTGAAATGATGTTTACGTTCTAATTATGGGAAATTTTTAGGTGTTATTTATATATATATATATAGTTTAGTTTCTTTCTTTTACATCGCATTTATATTACAATTATTTTATCTACATTTATCTTGGTATTCACGTATATATCAATTTCATTTATCCTTTCATAAAGTCTTCTATTTACACCTTTTCGATTCGTCAGACTAAAAGAACCACCACCATCTTTGTTTCTTACTTGGTGCTGTTCCAAATCGAGAAGGGTCGACACTGTTAGCCACTTTCTTATCAGCAGCTAAATTGGAAGAATTAACGTTGGCTTTTGTACCAAGTGGTAAGTTCTTTTGAATACCAACTTTGAATCCCCATCTATTTAACTGCTTAACAAATGATGGTGTAATAGCTGCTGTAATAGGAAGTCTTATAAAGACTAGTGATTTATGAAGGAAATATGCAACCATCACCTCCACAACAAGAGGTCTCTCCCAGAAGGCTTGAGAATTCCCATCTGGATCTGACTCCTTGGCATCTCCAACGCTCTCCTCAGTCGTTTTAACTGGAACTTCTGGTTTCTTTGTTGAATATCCAAACAACTCTTTTAGCTTATGCGATACAGTAGCTTGAAATTCAAGAACTTTATCAACACCAAAATAATGTACCACTAAGAAAGAAAGTGGGAAATCAATCAGAGAAAGACCTAGATATACAGCTAAAGCGGAAAATCCGTACTTCTTTACCAACTCTTTGATACCATTCTTTGTGGCAATTGGTGGTAATTGCTTAGAGGTTGATGAATTTAATCTTTTGATAAATCCGTTGAATCTCTGTTGCTTAATCCATCTGGTTGGGCTCGTTGTTACTTTGAATTGAGCAAACAAAAGATTTCTTCGAAGACCTAATGATGTTATCCTCGAAATCATATTAACTAGTGTATATGTGCTGATCTATGTCTTTAACCCTTTGACTGTTCATATACTACTCTTTCCATTGAATGGGTTTTGGAACGGTCTCAAACTTCCAATTTGGATTTTTGCCCCGTCGTACAATTGTTAGCAAGATTGGTTATGAGGCACTGCAAATAGCGGTGATGTTAAAGCTTAAAGCCGGCAATTAAAACAACAATGAAAATAAAATACACTACTTGTTCCGTACTTGATTTTTAAAGAATAATGGTTGGGAGTACGCGATCAACGGCTTATTGCTTACTTCTTTACCAACTAAATACGGACCGCATAATGCAATCTTGCTTTAGCATTCGCTAGTAACCAGTTCGTTAAAATATAAACGAACCGCTATTAAATCTTTCGGTTGGATTGATTCATCTTTGTGATATTTCCCGATCGGGTCAAAACAATAGACCTTAGTTTGACGCTAAAACCACTAAATGAGATTCATCATAGTGAAACTTAAGCTCATTCACTGAAAAGTTTTCCATAGATGTACAATGAATAGTGCCTCAAATCTTGTTGGTGCCTTTGTTTGCATGAGTCCTGGGATATGAATTTTTGAATTAGATTCGAAATGCCATTGTTCAAGCCAAAAAGCGCAACTATATTTGACTGTTTAATTGATAAAATAATGTACAAAGTTTTATTCCATTGGACATTCTTCATTTTGTGTGCAAGGGCAAACCCATACCGAATTTCAAATAGAAGTGGTCAATAGCCAGGTAAAAAAAAGTTTTGCATGGTCCTTATTCAATTTTTCATAAATCTTGATGTCAAATGCTACACTTCAAATTACATATGATTCTAGCTATAAAAATGAATTCATTTCCATTTATGTCAAAAGATGTGTCATTAGATTCTGTCTTTTGTAAGAGTTGAGCATCACAAGGATGAAGTCAGTGATTTTAATACAGATACTATGGGTGTTAGCCTTGTCGAGCTTTGGAAATTCCCAAACAGTCACTGGAACTAATAATATAGTGACAATTAGATCTTCTATCACGAGGACCAAGACTTCAACAGTATGTCTCGACTGTGTGACGAGTGTCATTGAACCAACATCATCACCTACAATCTCCCCAGTAACTAGCTTTAGCTCGAGCACCAGCCTACCAGAATCAGATATCATTGTTGAATCCAGTACCTCGGCTATTATTACTTCAACCTCAACGTTGTCAAGTAGATCAAGCTTCTTGAGTACGCCTACCACTGATGGTAGGTCTACCATTTATACTTCGATTATACGATACTCAACTTCCCAAATTTGTTTAACATGCCTTACGAGTATCTCGGAACCATCATCTGAAACGTTTCAACAATCACCATCTTCCAGCATTAATCACATTGCTTATTCAGGATCCTCTCAGCAGACATCAACAGGTGAAATGACTGAGCCAGAGACTATCTCTTCAAGTGTTGATGTTGTTAGTTCGACTTCTGTCTACGGTAGCTCCGTGCCAAGTTTGAGTCATAGTTCTGTGCTTTCATCTGATCATCAGTTCGTTTCGTCTGATTATCAGTCACATTCTTCTGGTTCTCTGCCATTTCCCTCTGATTATTCACTTTCTTATGCCATCTCTGGAATGGAATCATCGTCCAAGGAGTATCCCAGCTCAAGCGAAAAGACTTCTGATATTTCATCTGTTCCAAAATCAAGTGACAGTTCAATAGACTCAATAGAATATCAATATTCTTCTCATACTTCGTCTCTTGAGCATGTGTCATCCTATGATTATACCAGCTCAAGCGAAAAGACTTCTGATATTTCACCTGTTCCAAAATCAAGTGACAGTTCAATAGACTCAATAGAATATCAATCTTCTTCTCATACTTCGTCTCTTGAGCATGTGTCATCCTATGATCATACCAGCTCAAGCAAAGATAGCTCTCAAAGTGATACCTTCTCAATCTCAACACTGTCAAGTAGTTTGAGCATTTTGAGCACTTCAACAACTGATGGTATTTCTATCTCTTACACTTCAATTACGCGATACTCTATTTCCGGAATATGCAAATCTTGTGTAAACACTATCTTAGAATCATCATCTGAGACTTCCCAACAATCACCGTCTTCCACTGTTTATTACACTACCTCTTTGGCGTCTTCTCAGGTTATCTCCACCAATGAGAGTATTGAGTCAAGAATAGAATCATCAAGTTTTGACTCTTCAGAGTCAAACTCAATCTCGTTTGGAAGCTCGGCTTCAGGTTCAACCGATACAGCTATAGTCACCTCAGACTTCCAGTCATCTTATGCTTCGTTTCCAGATTTGTCTTCTGACAGTTCAGAGGAGGAGAGCTCTCAGAGCCTGTTCGATTCAAGTTCAGTTTACGACAGCATTCTTACTTCAAGTTTCAGTGCCAGTTCAGGAAGATTAATAGAGTATCAGTCATCCTCTGCCACTACATCTAGTGAGCCAGAATCATCATCTACTTTTATTACCTCAAGCGAATATAGCTCTGAAAGTAATTACGATTCAAGCTTGAGTCATGATAGTGAATTTGGATATAGCTCAGGCGACAATTCTTTGTATTCATCATCATCATATTTCAGTTCTAGCTCAGGCGACAATGCTTTGTATTCATCATCATCATATTTCAGTTCTAGCTCAGGCGACAATTCTTTGTATTCATCATCATCATCATATTTCAGTTCTAGCTCAGGCGACATTTCTTTGTATTCATCATCACCACATATCAGTTCTGTTAGTTCAGAATCAGATGTTGAAAATTTCAGCTCATCGCTTGCTAGATCTGAAAGTGCGCATTTTTCAACTTCAAGTAACAGCAACAAGTTTTTTTCAGGTTCAAGTCACATTTTTGTAAGTACATCAATATCTGAGTCTTCCTCCTACGAACATATCAGCTCAAGCGAGACCAGCCCCAAAGATTCATCTGTTTCAGGCTCAAGTTATAGTAAGGGCCTTGTTTCAATCTCAAGTGACAGTCTTGTGGTATCATCCGACACTCAATTGCCATCTGTAACTTTCTCTGAACATTTCAGCTCAAGCGATAGTAGCTCTGAAGGGAGATCAAGCTACAGCAGTGAAACAAGTTGTAGTTTTAGTGACTTCACAAACCTCAGTTATTTCTCATCAAAAGCCTTTCAATCATCATCCTACACCAGTTCAGATAAGACAGCATCATCATATGACATTGCTAGCTCGAGTGAACATAGCTCTCAGAGTTCAATTTCACAGAACTCAAGTTCTGGCAGCAGATCTGCTTTTAGTGCAAATTCAGCGAAGCCATCGAATGTTCAAAGTTCTTCTATATTAACAACATCGAGTGGCTATTTCAGCTCAAGTGTTACTAGCTCTCAAATTCTTCCTGACTCAACCTCAAGTCACAATTTCAGCTCTTCCATAATTTTAAGTACCACTTCCGACTATTCAAGCAAGTACAACTCTCATAGTTCGGCTATATCGAGTTCAAGTTACGGCAATAGCCACGTCCCAAGTACGAGTTACAGCTCTGTTTCATCAGCTTCTCAAAGCTCATCATCTACTGCTTCTGCTCAGGCATCATCCTATCCAATTTTCAGCTCAAGTGAACCAGGGCCAAGTAGCTATTCAAGTGATTATACAAGCCATACTGACAGGTCTTCCTTTTTGTCAGACTCACCATCACCATCCTTCTTCACTTCCGTTGATGCAGCTTCTTCCATTTTTAGTCCAAGTGATGAATCTTTTCAAAGTGAGTCTTTCTCAGATTTGAGTTACTCAGAAAGCTCTGCTTCGCGTTTGGTCGTTAGTTCTGGGAATTCAATAGTCACTAAATTAACGTCCCACTCTTCCTCGGTAGAGCTTGAATCGTCTTTTGAGCATAGCAGCTCAAGCAAAACTAACCCAGAAAACATGACTGGCTCAACCACAATCCACAGCAGTAGCTCGAGTGATACAAGAATAAGTGAGTATTCTAGTTACTTTACCAAATCAATTGACAGCTCTGTGCAACTCTCTGGCCTCCAGGAGTCATCCTCCATTACTTCTCTTGCAGAAGCTGTATCCAAGGATTATTCCAGCTCAAGTGGCATTAGCTCTCAAACTACCTTCTTGTCAAGTTCAAGCTATGTTGAAAGCTCTGATCTAGCGCTTAGTGACGATTCTGTGCATTTATTGAGCTCCCAATCATCTTTTGATTCCGATGATGCAGCATCATCGTATTGGTATTACAGCTCGTCAGTGGCAAGCTCAAGTTACACTGGTAGATCGGCTTCAAGTTCAAGCGAGCCTTTTGTGATCTCATCAATCTCCCAACTATCAGCCTACACTAGTTCTAGGGAATCCACGTCACGGGAAACCCCACTCCACCATCATTCCTCTATCTTGTCCAGCTCAACTTCAAACACTTTCAGCTCCTTTGCCTCTCGATATAGCGAGCAAAGAAGCTCAAGTTCATTATTGATTGAATCAAGCTCACAATATTCGTCTAGCCCCGCCCAGTTATATCCGTCGCTATCTTCAGACATGTCACATAGGGTGTCATATTTAACTTCATTTGTCTTATCCTCTAGTGCTGATCAGTCTCCACTGTTAACATCTACCCCCGAAACCAGAAGCGATGATTCATCTAGTTCCAGCGCGTATTTTAGCTCAGTCGAGCTGGATACCACTATTGCTGCAGTTTCTTCCAGTGTGGTTGACTTACTCACCACGTCAAGTGAGTCTTCTTCCACAGGTTACAACACCTTAGTGACAGCTTCTTCATTCAGTGACTCTTCTTCCGCTTTTAAGTTAGTTACTGAGCCATCCGGCAGCACATCCAGCTACTCTAGCCCCCTTTGGAGGTCATCAGTTGCTTCATCGTTGTTGGCAGGCACTTATACCATGTCTTCCTTGTCGCCAACATTTGATCCAGAACCTTCACTCCCTTCTTCTACTTCCATTGAGAAGAAGACAGAGGTTTCTTCATTTCACACCTTGCCAAATTCAATCGTGCTTTCTTCTTCAACTTTATCTTCTAGTGAAGAAGTCCTTTCGCCATCTTCTCATTCAAGCTTTTCGAAGTTGTTAGATACTTCATTGACCACGAGCTCTATATATCTTTCATTTTCATTCTCGTCTTCACTACCAGATGTCATATCTTCTACCATACCTAACATCCTGCGGAGTGAAGGCAGCTCACCATTCTCCTCCATGACAGGAATGATCACTGTATCTGAACCTCAAGGATCCACTCTCCTGCTTGCTTCTCCCGTCACTGAATTGTCTTTTACAGACATCTCGAAAACGGCATCATCAACCCCTGACTTACCCTCAAGTACTGAAATATCAATCACGAGTCTTTCACTCTCCTCCATTATACCAGAAACATTCTATACACAAGCGCAATCATCAAAAGATGAATCCAAATTGATTGAATCGGCAGTTGTCAAACCATCAGTAAGTATTAGGATATCATCAAGCCTAGGTATGGAGCCATCCATTAGCCTCACCCCATTAACAAGCTCTTCTGTACTCGAAAGTTTGCCATACAGTTATGCTACTCTCACACCGTACACAGATATCGACTCTTCCCAGAGTATTGAACCTCCCATTGATTCCCTCCTTTCATCTGTTCCGACTACTTCGCTCGACCCAGCTCTTCTTTTGACTACAGCCTCCCTTTTGGAGTCTTTATCCGATCCAGTATGCCCATCATGCTTTTCAAATTCCAAAATGGATCCAACAATATCCATTATAATCTCCTCCTCAGCGTCAGCATCTCACACTTTTCTCTCAGATGAACCTTTAGCTTCTGAGTACTCAAGGACACTTTCATCATATCATAATACCTCTCCCGGTCAAGACACTTGGTCATTTACGATACGCTCTAGGATGACAGAGTCAGTGTTAAACTCCCGAGGAGAAACTGCATCATCAACTAAAGCAAAAAGCGTTAGCTCTCATACACTGAGCAACTTCACCCATACTTTGATTGACACAAGCAATGTCTCGAGCATTGCATCTTTAATACCAAATTTATCATCCCCTACTGCTTTGCCGTTGGTGACTGATTCCAGCAGATTTCTTTCAATTTCCACGTCTGCATATCCTGGACCTTCTGAGGAGTTTAGAGCCTCAATCGAATCAGATGTGTCCTGGGTCACTTCATCTCCTTCACTTGAAAGCAGTGACCACTTGTCAACAATCTCAACCAATCTAGATGACAAGTCGGTGTATCCAGATGACTCAACAATTGATACCAGCACAAGATCCACGCCTGAAATAATAGCCATAAAGAGCAATCGTAATGAGGCTTTACCATATTCAACCTATGATATTCAAGAGTTTAGTGGAGGTGCGTTAGCTCCCACTAAATTCAGTTGGGCACTTGGTCTTCTTCATGGATTTTGTCTATTGCTAGTATCCCTAGCTTGAAATATGCTTAAAACTGCACCTTTTGTGTTCCCGTTCAGCAGTGACTCAAACATATAGCATTGCAACTTTGCTTCCCTACATTTCTCAGTAGACCTCAATAGACAATTCTACAATTATAAAGTTTTCTGTAGTCCAATTCATTACCACGACCCACTACAGTGCTTTCCTAAAAGAGCTCAAACAAAATATAACAGAAAAAGGATTAAAACTAAATGCATAATTAACTAATGTACAAATATTTCAATATTCCACTGATGGAAATATATACCTAAATTCAACATACCAAAAACCAGTCTAAAGAAACTCCCAAGTAAAATTTTCTGAAACGTTGAAGAACAGCGCTGACATCTTAACGACCCTCCTTAAGAAGCTTATTTCTCTTCTCCTTCTTACGCATTCTTTCAACTTTCTTAGCATGCATCTTAGCAGCCAATTTCTCATATCTTTCTTTTTCTTCTTTTTTGTTTCTTCTCTCTCTCAAAGCTTCGATTCTCTCCTTTTTTTCATTTTCTTTCTCTTGTTTCAACTCTTTCAGTTTAGCACTCACTTGTTTGTCTTTCAATCTTTGTTCTTCCTTTTTCTTCCATGATGAACTTACACCAAGCCCCTTCACTCTAAAAGCAGCCTTTTCAACTTTCCATCCTTTACCTTTATAGAAAATAGTGTTAGTACTTAGATCCTAAGTCCCTCTCTGTCTTTGTTGGTGTTGGGTGTTTCACTTACCATTTACTCTTTCTCCTCTGGCAGTCCCTACGACGCTTTGTTCTATCTTCGAATCACTCATTGTTGTGCTGTGAATATCCTATATCTGAAATCTATGATTTTAAAGGCCAATGTAAGATGAGATGAGATGAGCAGAAATCAAAGATTAAAGAGGGAAAAAAAAAATCTTTATGGTGATCTGTGTCTCTCTAAAACCGGAAGTCTTTTCTTAGCTTACTTTTACCCACGTGACCCATTTGGGTTCCGGTCAATGAAAATAGTTTGTGTCAAAGATTAAAAAAAAATTAGTTTAATTCTCGGTTTTCAAGTCAAAATGTTAGTCTCGGTTCAAGCAACCGGGCTAAATTTAACATTTCTTTCTTGTCCTTTTGCCTTTTGATTTTTGATGAGAAACCAACTGAACGAAGCTGTAAGTTAATGCTACTTATTGGATAAATAGATAAGTTGTTAGGTTATAATACACTTTAAAAAGACAATTGAGTTCATTTCTTGCTTCTATATTTGTTCTTGTTCAAGATATTTCATTCTGGGCTTTGATAGAGAGAGAATCTTGTTATCTTCAATTGCCAGTGAGCAACGGATATACCCTAAATCAGGATCGATTCTATACTGTTCGCAGTTGAAGTTTATTTGCTTCTGAAACCATTATGATGGTCAAACTGCCCTATGTGGCTCTCCTGATAAGCTTCATAACCTATGCATTTTCTGAATTCACTCCACAAATATTTAAAACCATAACAGATCACATATCAGATACCATCATTTACTTTGACGACTCTCCAATTCTTTTGAATCTCAACAACAACAAACTACTGAGATCAGAAAATGATGGTAGAGACTGGAATCAACAACTCGAAGATATACAGAGTATATACATCGACAAAATCAAGAAAGATAGAGCATTTGCCTTCACCGAAGGTTCATACCATTATGTTAGTAATGATCGCGGTAAGACATGGAACAAATTCGATATCCAAATCAATTCAAACGTCAACTATGAAGTCAACGTTAACAGCGAGAATCCAGACTATGTATTATTAGCATTTTATGAGTGTTATGATGGGGTTTGTGCAAATGACATTTTCTACACGAAAGATGGTTTCAAAACAGCTCCAAAACCTTTGTTGAAGAAGGTATCATACTGTACTTTCACCAAATCCAATGGAGTGTTCTCCTCTGGGCCAGACGAGAGAATATTGTGTTTAAGAAGTGAGAGAGATTCTTATGGTTACATTCAAAAAACTGAGATTATCTCCTCTGATGATTTTTTCACTTCCAATCCTGTAATTATAGACGACGATAGTCAAACACTATCATCGAGTTACGTTTTAGAAATTCAAGTCATTCAAAACTTTATCGTTGCCTCTGTTCAAAGTGACAAATACGATAGTACTGGATCATCTGTTTTCCTGTTTGTCTCTAAAGATGGTGTTAGTTTCAAAAAGGCAACGATCGAAGGTAATTTGATTGCTGATTCGTTCACGTTTTTGCCATCAACAAAATCATCACTTCACATCAGTGCATGGAGTAATACTGAAGGTCAAATCGTTGCCAGTATCCTCTCTTCCGATAGTGATGGGCTACATTTCAGAAGCCTCTTGTCTAACGTTGGTGGAAACTCTTTGGGGTTTTTAAATTTGGATCAATTCGAGACTGTTGAAGGTGTTTGGACAGCAAATGTCTTGGAAGGTTATAACAGTCAAACTTTAGAGCCACTTACAAGATCAAAAATCACTTTTGACGATGGGCGTACGTGGAGTTACCTTAAAACTGACGACTGTGCAGGTGACGAGGCATGTAGTTTGAACATTTTAAGTATAGATGAGAGACGAGGTGATGGTCAAAGTGCTACAGGTGCCACTCCTGGTATTTTGCTTGCAATTGGTAATACCGGAAACAGCTTAGACTCAAACGTGATGAACTTACACACCTATGCCTCCAGGGATGGTGGTTTAAACTGGAGAAAGACTTTGGATGATCCTTCATTATTTGCATTTGGTGACCTTGGTAATGTTATAGTTGCTGTGACATACACGAAGGGTTCGGAACAAAGGCTTCTGACAGATAAGGCTTATTACTCATTGAACCAGGCCCAAAGCTGGAATGAATTTGACTTGGACACTCAAACCTTTCCATTTTTGCTAACTACTGCCATTGATGGAACCACCACCAAATTTTTGTACGGTGGAATTTATAAAGAAGGAGAGGATAATAAGCAGGCATTGTACTCTTTTGATTTTTCCAAGGCATTTGATAAGACATGTACGGAAGATGACTACGAAACTTGGTATGGTAGATCGGATGGTAACGATGAGGGAATCTGCTTCAATGGACATAAAGATGTTTACAAGCGTAGAAAGCAAGACGCTAGTTGTTTTGTGAACAAAGTCTTTGAAGATCTACAGATTCAGGAAATACCGTGTGACTGTACTGACAATGACTATGAATGTAACTTCGGGTTCTTGAAAAATTCCAAAGGTGAATGTGTTCCAGACTCCAAAATCATAAGACAGTTGTGCTCAAATGATCAAAGTGGGACCTTAAAACTGGATACAACGAGAAAAATTGACGGAAATGACTGTAAGGGAGACAATGTCAAGGTTGATCAACAAGAGTTTCACTGTGATTTTTATAATTCTCCAGATAGTGCTATTGAGGTTACAGAAACTCTGATCGCGGGTAATATTGCGTCATATATCTTCTTGGAAGGGAAAACTTCAAGTGGTGCAGATGAGACTTTGATTATAAAGACCACAAGAAATGAAATATGGATCTCTCATGATGGTGGTAAAAACTTGCAAAGGTACGAAACTGATGATGAAATCTTCGAAGTATACGTCAACAAGATTTTCAAATATGATGTTTATTTGGTTACAGCAAATAACAAAATCCACTACTCGACTGACAAGGCTAATACCTTCCATATTGTGACGACACCCTCTGAAATTAATATATTTGGAATTCCAATATTAACATTCAGTGAAAACGATAGGGGAACGTTGTTATTTTTCGGTGACGAAAACTGCGAATCAAGATTCGCAGACGGTTGTAAACCAGTTACGTTCATCACTCATAATTATGGTCAAACGTGGAAAAAATTAATAACAGGAGCAAAAAGTTGTGACTTTGTTGGTTCAAAGTATAAAGAGGCTGGTGCGGATGAAAATACAATATTCTGCCAACAACACAACGATGATGGAAGATTCTCACTTGTCTCATCGACTGATGAGTTCCGAAATTCTAAAGTTGAATTCGAAAATATTGTTGGATTCGCTACTACCACCTACTTCACTGTCGTTGCAGAAATTGAAGGAGAATCACTACGAGCACATGTGACTGTCAACGGGAAGACATTTGCTGAAGCTCTATTCCCAAATGACTTCCAGGTTGGTAAACAACAAGCTTATACTGTTCTCGGTTCAGAGACAGGTGCAATATTTTTACATGTTACTAGTAATGATAGACCAGGATCAGAATTCGGTGCTATATTGAAATCCAACTCAAACGGTACATCATATGTTGTCTCTCAACGATACGTCAACAGAAATGAATATGGTTTCGTCGATTACGAGAGGGTGGAAGGCCTTGAAGGTATATCTATCATCAATGCAGTTAATAATCCTATAGATGCTAGACAAGGTTCATTGAAAAAAATCAAGTCTAAGATCACATTCAACGATGGCTCCGATTGGGATTATATTCAACCACCTTCTACAGATTCTGACGGTCAGAAATATGAGTGTATTGGGAAATCATTACATGAATGTTCATTGAATCTCCATGGATTTACAGAAAGAAAGGATTATCGTGATACTTTCTCTTCCGGATCTGCCACCGGACTTTTGCTGGGTGTTGGTAATGTTGGTGAAACACTTACTCCTCTTCAAGACGGGTCTGTATTTCTCACAACGGATGGTGGATCAACTTGGAAAGAGATCAAAAAAGGTGTTTATCAATGGGAATTCGGCGACCATGGGTCGATTATTGTTCTTGTCGATGATCAGTTCAATACCAACGTGATTCACTATTCATTAGATGAAGGTAACACTTGGACTGAATACAAATTCACGGAAGACACAGTCAAGGTTGATGATATTATCACTGTTCCTTCTGATAATTCGAAGAGATTTCTGTTGATAACAAGATCAGAGGCAAGTAGAGGAGAAGAGAGCAGAACCTTTTCAATAGACTTTGAGAACATCTTTTCAAGACAGTGTGTTTTAGATCTTGATAAACCAGACAGTGATGATTACGAATACTGGACACCAAAACATCCATTTTCGTCATCACAGTGTTTGTTTGGTCATGAGTCAAAATATCTAAGAAAGCTTCCTGGTCATACTGATTGTTTTGTCGGTAGTGCACCATTAGGGGATGCCTTCAAAGTGGTGAGAAACTGTCAATGTATCAGACAGGATTACGAATGTGATTTTAACTATGTTAAAGCGAATGATGGTACATGTAAGTTAGTTGATGGACTAGAACCAAAAGATCATTCTGAGATCTGTCGTCTTGATAAGAATGCTGTTGAATATTTCAAACCTACAGGTTATCGAAAGATTCCATTATCAACATGTGAAGGTGGCCAGCAGTTCGACCGGATTGATCCTATCCCATGTCCAGGTAGAGAATCTGAGTTTGAAAAAAAGCATGGTGGTAAACTAAGTGGTCTAGGGCTCGCTTTAGTTATCATTGTACCAATAGTGGTATTTGTATCTGCACTATGGTTTGTTTATGATAAAGGTATACGTCGTAATGGCGGATTTCAAAGATTTGGGGAGATCAGACTAGGTGAAGAGGACGATCTGATTGAGAACAACACTACAGACAAGATTGTCAATCAAATTGTCAGAGGAGGAATTACCGTTATAGCAGCAGTTATTGCTACTTATAAAATAATTCGTATCATTGATGCTGCTATACTAAATAAAGCTAGAGGCCTATTTACTAGAAATTCCAGATACACATCTCGTGGAGAAGCATATACTTCAGTGCGTGGTAATAATGACTTTAGGGATGAAGATGACGGTGAAGATATTTTAGGTGAGGCCATCAACGATGATGATTATGAGATTGATGACGATGATGAAGAATTCTTACCAAGTTCTACCAATGATGATAGTACTGATGTTGGCAATAATGATGAGTATGATCAGTACGAAGACGATAGAAATCTTGAATGATTAAGTGCTCGGTTCATAGCCTTTATGGAATTTAAAAAGTTAAACCATTTCTGAATCATTTTGAGTAGATGTAGTTGATAGCAATTAGTGTGTCTTAACCGTGTTTCCCGAGTTCAACTGAATTAGAACCAAAAAAAAAAAAAAAAAAAAAAATT
Source organism: Taiozyma peoriensis (assembly GCA_030574875.1). Taxonomy (NCBI): domain Eukaryota; kingdom Fungi; phylum Ascomycota; class Saccharomycetes; order Phaffomycetales; family Wickerhamomycetaceae; genus Taiozyma; species Taiozyma peoriensis. The sequence goes on from JAJMFM010000023.1 coordinate 164,074, forward strand.
ACCAAAACTATAAACAATAAATGAAAATGTGGTATCGATACTTATTCAACTTGAAGTTAGTTAAATATCAATAATTGGTTGGTACTTGAAACTCCAGCACCATATGAAGACATATATCGAAAAACAATGGCACCAAACTTTGACGATATAAAAACACATTTCCCAGCTGCTAGAATTAAAAAGCTGATGCAATCAGATGAAGAGATAGGGAAAGTGGCACAAGCTACTCCTGTTGTTGTTGGTAGAGCATTGGAATTTTTTCTTGCATCTCTGGTTGATGCATCAGCTACACAGGCTAAAGAAGCTGGTATAAAGAGGATAACGGCACAACATGTGAAAAAGGCTATAGAGAGTAACGAGAACTTTGATTTCTTGGTCGAAGCTATATGTAAGACGGAGGAAACTGAGGAATGAGAGGTAGTATAAACCCGGTTGACTCATGACATTTATGAATGCTTGATTTTTGGGATGTTGCTACAAATAATAGTTTTGTATATTAGGCTTTAATGTATTATAATGATTAAACGTTGAACAAAGGGTTGGATATACTTAAAGCTATTCAAATCCTAGTTGTTTCTCTCTATTAAGTAGTTTGATTTCCTATTGAGTGCGACTTTAGAGCTCTTTGTAATCAATGTAGTTAAAATTATAGTTCATTTTATAACCTATTTGTAGATGTGTGTATTCGGGATTATCTTCCTAAAATTGGAAAAACTGTGGTTACGGGGGATATCGACAAAAACTGAGAAATCAAATATATCCAATTGATAACCACTTAACAGTCAACTAGATTTGTCAAAAGTTACAATCTCCCATAAATATGTCTACACTACTAGCTAAGAAATTGAAAGTTGCTTTAATCCAAATAACGGGTGGTGCTGACAAACAAGCCAACTTGGACCATGCTAAAGAGTTTATTTTGAAAGCTTTAGAAAAGGATTCTTCTATTGATTTGGTTGTCTTACCTGAATGCTTTAATTCACCTTATTCTGTCAATGAATTTCCTAATTATGCTGAGTCAATCCCAGATGGTGTATCTGTTAAATTTCTTTCACAAATTGCAAAAGACCACAAAATTTTATTAGTTGGTGGTTCCATTCCAGAATTGGGCGAAGATGGTAAAATTTACAACACTTCGTTAACTTTTGATCGTGAGGGTAAGATTATAGGTAAACATAGAAAAGTTCATTTATTTGACATTGATATTCCAGGTGGTATTACTTTCAAAGAAAGTATCACATTGTCTGGTGGTGAAAAGGCTACAACAATTGACTTACCAGAGTTTGGTACCATTGGTGAAGGTATTTGTTATGACATTAGATTTCCTGAACTTGCAGCTGTAGCTGCGAGAGAGAAAAATGCATTTGCCGTTGTTTACCCTGGTGCATTCAATACCGTTACTGGTCCATTACATTGGCATTTACTTGCAAGATCAAGAGCTATCGATAACCAAGTTTTTATAATTTTAGCATCGCCTTCAAGAAATCTAGATCTTGCATATCATGCTTATGGACATTCCTTAGTAGTGGACCCAAATGGAAACATAATTGCTGAAGCTGGAGAAGATGAAGAGATTGTAATTGCCGAATTGGACCCTGATTTGATCACCAAGACTAGAGCTGGAATTCCAATCACTCGTCAACGTAGATTTGACGTATACGGAGATTACACAAAGAATGTTGAAACCAGTGCTATTTAAAGTGTATACTTACTATAAATACAAAGCAGTTAAAAATAGACCATTGTGGGAATATTTCGTACACTTACTATTTCAAACGGTTTAGGAAGACATACTCGACCAAACATGTGAGGCAGATTTTCTCGTGAGAGAGTCTTTGACTGAAAAATCAGTGAAAAATTTCAGGAAAGTGAGTCCATATATTTATGGTTTACAGTTAACTGCCCTAGCCTTTCGTTGGTTTTTTGGCTATTGAAAATGGGGTAAAAGAGAAAAGTAAAAATTTGTCTTTTTTATCAAAACTAAAATATCCTTGCCATTTAAATACCGAGAAACGTTCCCCAGATTTTATCCCCAGTGCTATTTTTTACATGCTGAAAAAATTGTATAGTGGTTTAGACTGGTCCGATTTCAGAGTTTGAGAAGTTAACAATTACTCAACACGCTGTAGCAAACGTTAGGCACTTTTTCCTATTATAAATGTTGTAGATGTCTGAAACAGATTAACCTTTGTCATCTATTAATAGCCACAACGGAAAATGTTATGCGTAATCCAGTTATTGTGTTTGATGGCCTATTAGTATTCAAGTCAATACACTTTTCGACACTGATTTTTGACATCAAGAAATTTATTGCTTTCTAGTCAACTGGGTTTGTGTTTGTACCCACAAAGTGGAAAGTTATTCATTAACAGTTCTACCTACAATCTCCCGGAGAGCCAAATAAATTATCACTTATGTAAAAATTTACAGTAGGAATAATCTAACACAGGCCGTTGTTGGCATCGAAATTGATCCTAGATTTATGAACAATCTTGAACACAAAATTCAGTTAATGTTTTTCTCAATTGATACCAACAGTTTGATATCTTCAAAGCACGTACCTGATTTCATTTTTTATGGTTTAGTAGCGATGACACCTGTCGGATGCAGACAAACAAAATTCGATTTCTCTATAGATTGGACATTTTCCCCCAGACTCTGGTGCCTGTAACAAATATTCAATAGAGGCAAAATAGTTCAGTTCAGACAATCTGACAAACACTACAATAAGTGAGCTGTTTTGACATCTCACCTACTACAGAAAGACCTGCGTGTAATCTAGACAGTCACCAGTAGCGGATTAAAACTTGATAGCCACGAATAGAAAATGAAATATTGTACTAACAACAAACATGTATTATCTGTCAGTTCTTCTCTGTCCATTTTCTAGATTTGTCCAAGTCTTTTTTTTTTTTTTTTTTTTTTTTAACTTTTTTCTTTTTGGCATGTCTGAGAAGAGCAACACCTGTCGATGATCAAAGAGTTAGATATAAATAGATGGAGAATTTATTTGTAAATCTCTCTCATTTCCACTCATAACTACAACGAGTCATTCAACTAAAAGAAGTTTAATAATATAGATATCGATCAATCGAAGTGAAAATGGTTGCCAGCAGTCGTTCACGCTCTTCGCTTACTTTAAATCAACTTTCCCTTATCAATAACCCAAATTCCATTGATACTTCCGTATTTTATGTTGGTGTCGATGTTGGAACTGGTAGTGCCAGAGCTGCTGTTGTTGATAACACTGGTTCAATTCTTGCCTTGGCTGAAAGACCAATCAACAGACAAGAGCTGAAGGCTAACTACATCACTCAATCTACTACCGAAATTTGGAGTTCCATTACATACTGTGTCAAATCCGTTGTCCGTGATGCTGAAATCGATCCTTCTCAAGTTGTTGGTATTGGTTTCGATGCCACTTGTTCATTGGCAGTTATTCGTGAAGATAATGATCAACCATTGGGTGTTGGTCCAGATTTTTCAAACAATGACCAAAACATCATCTTATGGATGGATCATAGAGCTGTTGATGAAACAAATGAAATTAATGCCACTGGTGACAAATGTTTAAAATATGTTGGTGGTACAATGTCAATTGAGATGGAATTGCCAAAAATAAAATGGTTGAAAAATAACTTGCCAAACAAATCCTTCAACAATGCCAAATTTTACGATTTGCCTGATTTTTTAACTCATAAAGCTACAGGTTCTGAAGCAAGAAGTTATAACTCTACCGTTTGTAAACAAGGTTTTGTTCCACCTGGTGTGGAAGGTTCAGAACACGGTTGGTCTGAAGAATTTTTAAGACAAATCAACTTACCAGAACTAGTTGAGGATAACTTCAGAAGATTAGGTGGTGCCCCAGGCCTAGGCGGTCAATGGTTAAGTGCTGGTGATGTTGTTGGTAATTTGTCAAAACAAGCTGCTGAAGAGTTAGGATTAACAACCGAATGTTTAGTAGGTTCCGGTGTCATTGATGCCTACGCTGGTTGGGTTGGTACAGTTGCTGCTCAAACTGATATTGAACTTCCAATTTTGGTTGAAAGAGAACAAAAGTCTAAAGGTATTGACAAATCCGCTGGTAGATTAGCTGCTGTTGCTGGTACATCCACCTGTCACATTGCTCTATCTAAGGATCCGATCTTTGTTGAAGGTGTGTGGGGTCCATATCGTGATGCAATTGCACCAGGATTTTGGTTAGCCGAAGGTGGTCAAAGCTGTACTGGTGCACTATTAGCTCATGTTTTAAACACTCATCCTGGTTATTCAGAGTTAGCTAGATTAGCCGATGCCTCCAACGTATCTAAATTTGACTTTTTAAACGCAAGATTGGAATCATTGGCCCATGAGCGTGGCTCAAGATCAGTGGTTGCATTGGCAAAGCATCTATTTTTCTATGGTGATTATCATGGTAACAGATCTCCAATTGCTGATCCAAGAATGAAAGCTTCAATCATCGGGCAATCTATGGATACCTCGGTTGATGATTTAGCAATCACCTATTTGGGTGCATGTGAATTTATTGCTCAACAAACGAGACAAATTGTCGAGAAGATGGTTAAGGCTGGACATCAACTATCATCTATTTTCATGTCTGGTGGCCAATGTAGAAATGGGTTATTGATGAGATTACTAGCTGATTGTACTGGTTTACCAATCATTATTCCAAGATATATCGATGCTGCTGTCGTTTTTGGTGCTGCCCTATTAGGTGCTGTTGCCGCTAAAGATGCTTTGGCAAAGAAGAAGACATCAAGATCGAGATCAACTTCTTTGAGGCTACCAGGTGGGTTGAAGCCTCTTACATCATTCCCATCAAATACTGATTTGGCTTCTCCATATACTGCACCATCTGCTACTGCTAGTACTACCAATGTTTCTGCCATTGCTGCTCAGTCAGGATTCCCATTCCCTCACACACCTTCCAAATTATCACAACCAGAAATTACTGAAGAGGCAACCTCGGGAGATGATGATGAATCTGGAGATGATGGTGAAACCATCTCATTTGGTGCCAACAAGAAAACCCAAGCAGAAGTTGATGAAAAGCTGAAAGATTTGAAGATCAAAGAATCTAAAAACAATGGCTCTGATCTATGGGATGTCATGGTTAAACTATCCGGTGGTGGTAAAGTTGTCGTTCCATCTGCTGAAAGCTCACCAGATAGAAAACTGTTGAATGTCAAATACAAGGTTTTCCTTGAACAAGCTGAAACTCAAAGAAAATACCGTGAACTAGTTGACGGAATCGAGCTAGATATCGCTAAGGACTCAGCTTAAATAGGGCATTGCCCTCCCTTTTCGCTCTGCTTGTCTTGAGTGTCAAGTTCTTGCTCCATTGTTCTACGGAATGATTTTAGATCAAACGCTAGAAGCCATTTAGACTTTGCATGTAATCTATGGCAATTTACAAACTAGAGATTTTATAGATTTTAGGATAGTCTCGTTTTGCAACTTAATTTGTTCTTTTTATTTGAAAAAATTGCTAACAAAGTAGAAGTAGTAGAGTCTTGTTTAATATACCACCAATAATAGCTTTAGAAGACTGCTAGTTTAATATTGTATCAAAATTTTTTTATTTGGGCCTTTGTTTCGCATCTAGATCAATCTGAATTATGCTTATTTTAATTTTTACCGAATTCGGAAAGAGGTAAACAAATCCAATTTAGATCTTCCTTACGTTGCCCGAGAAACAGTGCACTATTGTGGGATTACCATTCCAGTTTTTATACTGGATTTTTTTTTTTTTTTTTAGCTTTTTTAGGCTTTAGCATATGTACCATACCGAGAAATTTATCTTTCACTACATTGAGAATAATTATATCAATCAAGACATCTAAGTTTGGACATTTGGTCATTGACTCACGCTCTTTTACGTTTCAAACTTTGAACATTCATTATCGATCATTGTTAAGCTCTTTATTCAGCTGGTACGCTCATTTCAACAGTTGTTATTTTTCTCACTTCATTTAATTGCAACAACTTGTTTTACATTCCCAGTCCTTCTCTCATTGAGATACATTCTTTTAAAAATCAGACGTCTTGAGATAGAACGAGGATACAAATAAAATTTTGCCAAACCATCTTGCTAAAAGGGCAATTAATCTAGAAAGTTTTTTTATTCCCTAGTGACTTATCTGTAAAGGTGGCTCTCATTTTCACTCATATCATCGAAAGATGAAGTTCAATACTAAACTTATACTGGAGCTCACGCTCCTACCGTCCCTAGCTCTTGCTCAGCAGCAAGCACTTCGGTTTGAAGAGATAGATGCACCTCAACTTGAACTAAGCTCATTTAACGATGACAAGTTTGGGTTCCTTGGGAACTTTGATGCAATAAGTCATTATTCTTATGTTGGACAGTCCAACACCACCAATCAAAATAATTTTACAAATAGTTTATATTACAAGTCTGAAGACGATCAATTTCTTTCGTTAGGTGAAGTCGATGGAACAATTAAAGAGATAATTGCGCTCAAAAGTGGTGAGTTCCTACTTCTGGGTGATTATAACACCATTGGGGAACAGAGTGTTTCAAGTCCCTCAATTTACAACTTGACGAGTAATGAATATATACAGCTTGATTCAAATAATGAGATAAAGGGGAACGTTACTACAGCTTTGTTTGACTCCCAACTGAACATTGTTTACCTGGGTGGGGATTTTACCTTCAACAATACAGAAAGTGTTGCTATATATAATTTGACAGATAAGTCATTGTCGAGTACACTCTTTGAAGGGTTTGGGGCTAATTCCCATATCAATACAATTCTTAAGTATAACGATAATGTCTTATTTGGTGGTCAATTCTCAACTTTAGGACTGCCCGAGCTTTTATCAAAAACTTATAATTCCTCAAATATATCAGTTGAGACTGATCAATTGGTCAGTCTGCGATATGCTACAATATCATCTTCAGATGGCTCTTCTGACGCAGGCTCGGTTATCTGTCCTGGTGGTGAGGAATGGCTTGTACCTGGTAGTAGAGTTGCAACGCTGAATGCTGGCTTGCCTTACACTGTCATCCCGTCCAAGATTCGTATCTATAATTCGAGGAATCTCGACAGTCAGGTTTCCTTATTTAGATTGATAACTGCCCCAGCAAATGGTATAATGAACCTCACCTACGTCGATCCATCTTCAGGTGAACTAGCGGTCTGTGATGCTTGGTGTCCTCTCTATAATAGCACTGCGCTAACTGAAGCCAAACGTCGAACTGGAAACGATGCTGTTGCTTACTATGACACTAGTCTTACTTGGGATGCCACCTATCAGGAATTTGGATTTGTGAACTCTCTTGATGTTAATGCCTTTGTTTTACAAGCACTTGATTCTTATGGATCTAATATAGCTCTGGCTGGATTTGAGGTCTTCCAATCACAATTTTCAACTTATGCAAAGAACTCTTTAAATGAACCTTCATGTGATACAACTTCAGACTATTCAAGATCTGAGATGAAAGGAGACTGGGGATTGTCTTCAAATGGCGAATACTTGGTACTTAATACAACCGCTGGTTCTGATGATAAAATTTCATTCTATCCTAACATCACGTATGCTGGTGACTACTCAATTCTGTTATATACACCAGGATGTGCACTAGACAGCTCTTGTGAATCAAGGGGTGCTGTCAATGTTACTATTATGGACACCAAATCAAATGACGCTATTGAAAGTGTGATAATCTATCAGACAAACAACCAAGAGAAGTACGACTCTATATTCCATGGGCATTTGAATAGCACAGTAAGAGTTGATGTTGCTGCAGCATCTTCTACATCTGAAAACGAGATAACAATTGTTGCTGATAGAATTGGTGTGACAATATTGTCCATCGATGAAATTGTTAACAAGAATGGTACTGTGCCAATCAACGGCATATTTGAATACTCCCCTGAAAATTTCACATCATTTGATGCTGCTAACTTGACGTCTTCAACCCTGATTGGAAATACGACTATCAATAAATTAGGGGCTGATTTGTCAGTTGATGCTGATGTTTTACTTGCCTCATTTCAGAGCTCGATATACATATCTGGAAGTTTCCAATCGAAGTTTGGTGATAATTTCTTTGAAATTGAGACGCAGGATGCAAACTCAACTGGCTCTATTGGAGGCACTGTCAAGTCTGTAAATGGTGGGTTGAACGGCCCAGTTGAGAGTTTAACGTCTTTGGATAGTGGAATTTTGATATTAGGTGACTTTGACAGGGTGAATAATGATACTGAAATTAGTTCTTTTGAAGGAATTAAATCCTCTTTGGAAAATGCTGCCTTTTTTAACGGTTCATGGTTCTCCTTTGGATCACTCTCAGAATCTGAGAATTTTGCCAATATAACAATTAATGATATTGAATACTGGGTATTTGATACACAGAAGTTTGATACAACTACAAAGTCGTGGTTTAATAATTCAAAACTTCTCTCTTTGAATATTTCAGCCTCTGGTAGAAATGATAAAGATTCTTTGTTTGTTGGGGCCTTAAAGAAATCAGACAAGATTGCAAACAGAGGGACTCTAATTGACTCAGATTCCAATATCACCAACATTACTGATACTCCTCTAGCCGAAACAATTTATACTGGTCTGTTCTTGAACGAGTCCTTTTCTGTGTTTGGTGGTGATTTTACAACAGACTCGAACCTAACAAATGTCTTCACTGCTTCTGGAAACGAAACAGAAGGTCTAAATATCGAATGGGCTTCTAATTCAAGTGTTACTAAACTCTTTCATAAGGACGATGTCTTATTTATTGGAACAGGTGGCGATGGTGCTATTATCAATGGAGACGACGTACACGGTGTTATTTTGTATCACTTAAACAACGGTTCACTTTTCTCACCTCAACCTGATCCATTAGAGAAATCTGGCTCCTCACCGATAGTAAATGAACTGGGACTTTTGAATAATACTTATCTAGTCGTTGGTGGTGACTTCGATTCTGCTGGCTCGACATCCTCTTCAGGTCTAGGTTTCTACAATTTAAATGAATCGTCATGGGAAGTTTTGATTGATTCATTTTCAGGTACTGTTAATGCATTTCAGTTTGTCAATAATACGATTGTGGCCGGTGGTGATATAACTTATAACAATGGCGACTTGAAGCTTTTCATGTACGACTTTAACTCATCCGATGATTCTCAACCGGAACACTTTAAGTCAGTTGAGAACTCTGTTGACAGGTTTATTCTTGTGGATAATTCTACAGAAAAAAGAATTATCATTGCTGGAGAAAGCTATATTTCTGCTTATGATGGTTCAAGTTGGACAAGTATTGATGGAGATATTGAAGCAGGTTCAGTCGTCAAAGATATCTTCTTATTTGAGTTACAGGACTCTAATGAATCAAATGATGGCTCCTATTTTAACCAGAACCAGGTATTACTTGCCTCTGGTGAACTAAATTTGAAGAATTACGGATATGTGAATGTGGCATTTTTCAACTCTACGCATTGGACTCCTTACCTAATTGCAACCCAAGGCACGGAATCAGCTGTTGTTGATTCCATATTCATTAATAAGGATATTTCCTACTTATACCAAAGTAACACACTGTCAAGCAATGTCACCGAAACCACACCTTCTGCCTCTGCTTCTGCTTCTGCTTCTGAAAGCTCAACTGTAAAACAGGGTTCGGGTAAGATGGATCGTGGGTTTGTTGTATTGACTTCCTTGGCTACAGCAATTGGTACCATGTCTGTAATTGGTGCATTGGGTGCCGCGTTGTTGTACAAAAGGAAGAAGCATGACTATCAACCTTTAGAACCTAGAGTTAACGAGACTGAAATGCTGGATACCGTTCCACCTGAGGACTTGTTGAGACATATTTAAAAGTATCTTGTTTAAACTTTCCTGTTTTGTTGTTTGATTTTTTGTTTTGATGTATAGTTCTATTTTCTGTGAAGCTGGTTCACTCTTAGCTGTTTAATTTGCTTTCCCAATCTCCTGTTGAATTTTTATTCTGCCTTTCTTTAATGCTTGCCTTTCATTTACCCACCATTATATAGAACATTGTTGTTTCAATACAGTTTTTTCAAATAATTTTGCTACAAAAGATAGTTTCATTAGATATGCGTATTAGCTCTATATAGTACAATTACGCACAGTGAAAGATGCTATTTATATGACAATCTAGGCATCGATTACATCTATTTGTGTCCCTAAAAAATGGAAGAGTTCACGTTTTGGTAGATATTTGCCTTCTTGAAAGTTTGTCTAGTTTATTGTATAAGCTTTTCTCTCTTTGAGTAAAAATCAAATCTTTATAAATGTCATCAGTTTCCTTCAATGATAGTTGAACTTGTAAAGGCTGCAACACGGGATCCCAATCGCTGGCGGATAGCAAATTCCACAAAGCTGCTTTTCTATTTCTTGTTAACCCTATCACTGCCATATTTTTCTTTTGCAACTTAAAAGGGTTAATATCATGATCTTCACCAGTCAGATCCTCAGTCTTCTCCTTAATCAGCTTCCTACTCATAATAACCCTAGCATTACTTGCAACTTGTAATGAATATATATAACTGATTCTTTGTGTCAGAAGGGATCTACCAACTCGTCCCACAAGTTTATCATCAAGAGCCTTCTTCACCCATTTGTAAGCAGCAGGGGCACTAGACCAACCATCTCGTAAAGTGCAAAACAATTCTGCAACTATTAGGATTGATCTCAATGCATAAGTTTTCAAGTTGCATCTAGCAAGATACGTATAATTGGCAGAATCAAGTAGTGGGTCAATTGTGTCATTTTTCAACTTTGTAGTGATGTTTGTAGCCCCCATAAGTAATGATATAGCAGCCATTTCCTGTGTTGAAGCTAAATGAGACCATGCCTTGTCAGATAGAAAATCCTTTTTAGAAACTTCGTATGTTGTATAAGCATATCTAAAGTCTCTGAGCATAAAGGACCAATCAGCAAGTTTGCGAGTTAAGCCTTCATCAGCAGTTTTTAAATAGTAACCCTTTTCTTGATTATAATTACTTTGATGTTCGTGATTGGTTTGATGTTTACCGGAACCTCCAAAATACTTCTTACCAACGTTAAAAAATCTTCCTGTTATACTCTTTCTTGGAGCTATAACTTGTTCATCCCAAGTTGCAATTTTCTGTTCCATAAATGGTATGATTTTTCTCTGTATTATCTCTTTGAGTAGTTTATATATGGCTGTAATAGATTTATTCGGTATCTCTATGGAGTCTAAAGATTGCAAGTGAGTGTTTTGAAGTTCTTCATCAACTGAGAGTAGTAATGGAGGGTTCATTGCAGAAAAGGGAGCAGTTTTATCAAAAGAAAGAGGCAGTACGAAACTATCAACGTAAAGTTGCTTTTTAATATGTTCTTTTAGTTGTAATGCCTTTTCTTGTTGTTCTGGATTCGAATCATCGTGTATGACAATGAAAATAGGCAATATGTCATCTATGTCTATATATTCTGGAACGTTGGTACGCTTGAAATCAATCAGTAATTGTCTTGCCTGTTCGTATGTGTCATTGGCCGATATTATAAGAAAGGATGATACAGGATGATTGATATACTCAAAGGGTGTTATTTTTGAGCTAGCCAACAGCTTTGTGAAATACCTCAAATAAATCGATTCTCTTAACAAGGATTCTGTATTATGATCATTTGAAGAATGTGCCTTCAGAAGTTGCGCATTGACACTTTGTATATATTCGGACATCAGCAGCTCTAAAGACTGATGGTTTAGTAACTGATGCCTCCCTGAAGTTTCAGCCTCTTGTATACTCAACAAATCGTTTAAAGGTCTTGTAAATCGTAGTGAGAATTCATCTGATGTTTTTGATAATAGTTGAGAGTCTTTAATTTGGAATTTATGTTGAATTCTATCACCAAAGGGTTTTAACAATTGGAAAAAAGAATGAAATCCAAACTCTGTAGCAATTTGATCCACCTTTGGAGAGCACGATATGGGTATTTGAGGAGAAAATGCTGATGTTATAAGCCTCTTGCAATCCAATGAGGACCTTTTATTTCCGTTGTTAGCTCCACCATTATTACCATCAGTAGTCAGTAGAGAGCTTATATCCTTTCCAGAGTTAATATACGAGAGGACATTGGTGATGCTCAAAGTGTTGATTGCATCCATAGTTCCAGCAAAACACCCTCCAACACCTTTGAAGCTTTAAAGTGCCCAAAATGAATCACAAAGAAACTTTGATTTAGTATTTTAGAACTTCTCTTTCAATCGTTGGTTGTATCGGAAACCAAAATACAAAAACCAAAAACTAGGTAAGACATAACTATTTGTCCATAGAACAGCTTTTTCAAATAGACAAAATCCCACCGGAATATTACATAACTTTTTTTACTGTTTTTTGGCACAAATGTCCCGAAATTGAAATAATAAAAAGTTCCGCCAAATCTAAAAATCAGGCACAAAAATTAGAACAAAAACTCACCAAAAGGCCAAAAAAAAATACAAAAGATCAAAGCAAAAAAAAAAAAAAAAACACAAGAAACTCGAAAAAAAGAGCCCGTTCAGAAAAAGGCTTGGAAAAATTGAGATCGAATTAAAGCCTGTTGTGTGTGTCTTTTAATGGGAATCAAATAAATTTCAATTGATCTCTGCCGTTAAATAACCCTAATTCGTTACACGCTAGGATTTAAATCAATTGACAATTTTGTTCACCTTTGTCGTTTAATACCATTGCTCATTGAAGATCAACGGACCAATTTTTTGCTCGTGTCATCATCCATCGGTGTTTGTGATTAAGGTGTCGAATACTTTAAAATATTTAACCCTGCTTATAGACGGATACAAATCTTTCATCTATCATTAAAACAGTGATTATAATTGCGATGCAGAATAAGACCCTGTTACTCATACTGTCTTTGGTTACATTTACCGAAGCATTTTATCTACCTGGAACTGCTCCAACATCATACAAAGAAGGTGACGATGTTCCCTTACTAGTTAATCATATAACACCTAGTGTCTTTCATGAGAAAAAGACTGAAGAGTTTGTCTATTCGTTTGACTACTACTATAAAAGGCTACATTTTGTTCAACCAGAGACTTTAGTGAAACAACCGGAATCACTAGGTTCAATTATCTTTGGTGATAGAATTTACAACTCTCCTTTTGAAATCACAATGTTAAAAGATGAAAAATGTAAGAGTTTAGGATCATCAGCTTATCCATCACTTGACTCCATGTTTGTCAATAAATTGATTAAAAATGGATTTTTTTATAATTGGCTAATTGATGGTCTTCCTGCCGCTAGAAAACTTCATGACAAAAGAACAGAATCCGATTTCTATGGTGCTGGTTTTGAGTTAGGTTATGTCGATGACAAAAACGATCCTCATCTAGATAACCATTTTGATATCCAAATCGAATATCACAAACGTGATGACAATGAATATAGAGTTGTTGGGGTTACTGTTGAACCACATTCTTGGGATAGAACCGAAGCTGAGTGTTCCGCAGCAGAGTATTCCCCTGTTACTTTATCTTTGAAGGAAGCTACTACAGTTATATTCACATACGATGTCTCATGGGTTGAATCAGAAACCTTGTGGGCTACTAGATGGGATAAGTACTTACACGTCTATGATCCAAAAATTCAATGGTTTTCATTGATCAACTTTTCTTTGATAGTGGTTTGCCTTTCATTGATCATGGGTCATGTCTTTTTAAGAACTTTGAAAAATGACATTAGTCGCTACAATGAAGTCAACTTGGACGATGAACTTGAAGATGAGACTGGTTGGAAACTGGTTCATGGTGATGTATTCAGAGCTCCAAAATATCTTTTACTCCTATCTGTTCTTGTTGGTAGTGGGGTTCAATTATTCCTAATGGCTTTCGCTACTACCGCTTTTGCCTTATTGGGTCTACTATCACCTTCAAATAGAGGATCTTTAGCTACTGTCATGTTTATACTATACGCGTTATTTGGATCTGTGGGCTCTTTTGTCTCAGGCTCAATTTACAAATTCTTTGGTGGTGAAGACTGGAAGTTAAACCTCATACTATCTCCAATATTAGTCCCAGGTGGAATATTGGTAACTTTTGCATTCTTGAATTTTTTTTTGATTTTTGCCAATTCATCAGGAGCCATTCCAGCAGGTACTCTTTTAGCTATTGTTGCCATTTGGTTTGTCATTTCTATACCATTATCCATCGTTGGTTCCTTGTTAGCTTTGAAAAAAGCTTCATTGGAACAACCAGTGCGCACAAATCAAATCCCAAGACAAATTCCAACCCAGCCAATTTATTTGAAAACCTACATAACCGCTTTAGGTGCCGGTCTTTTCCCATTCGGTGCAATTGCTGTTGAGATGTATTTCATCTATTCTTCACTATGGTTCAACAGAGTATTTTACATGTTTGGGTTCTTGTTTTTCTGTTTTATTCTAATGACTATAACTACTTCATTGGTCACAGTTTTGATGACTTATTACTATTTGTGTTCTGAAAACTATAACTGGCAATGGAGGTCTGTTTTCGTCGCAGGTGGATGTTCCGTTTATGTGTTTATTCACGCTATCTTTTTATCCAAGTTTCAACTAGGTGGCTTTACTACCATTGTCTTATACGTCGGTTACTCTTTCTTAATCAGTGTATTGACTTTCATCCTAACAGGTTCAATCGGGTTCTTAGCCAGTTTATTCTTCGTTAGAAGAATTTATTCAGCTTTGAAAATTGATTGAAAGTCATGATGTATACAACCAAATCAGAGATAAAATAATTATGTGTATGTAGGTTACCGAATTTTTTCTTCAGGGCCTTTTGGCGTTTGGACTGAAATCAACATAAATGTTCTAGACTGTGGGACTATGAGCTAACAGAGTTCAGCACATGAGTCTGTTCTAGATTGGAAGTGAATTTTTACAGCAGTGCATCTGGTGTTTCTCACTGTTAGTTTCTGGTAATAAGGGTAATGGTATAGTGGTATCCAATCGGGCTCTACACAGACGGCTTTGGGCGTCGATAGTCTTAAAGTATAACGGGCCAGCATGTTTGCCACGTATTTCATTGGTATAATGGCTATTCACTTGACAATATTAATCCAGTATCTAGTGATTGTCTTTTTACTCTTGAGCTTCGATGTTTGAGTTATCGTATCCAACATGATGGACATCTTGTAGCATTTTTGATTCCAACTGAGATATAGCAGGATTGATTCTAAGCAAAGACCTTTTCAAAATATGGAATTTTGCAATAAGATTACAGTGTACAATGGATTTGCTCGAGGTTGCTAATCTGGTAAACATATGGCTCATGGTATCTGAGCTCATTGGCCAATAATCAATCGCCTAGTCTACTTTCAATTGAGGAAGTTCCGGTATGGGTTTTGTCAGTAGGGACAGTACAGTGCAGCAAATAGAAACTGTGATTTACGTGAGAACTATGTTGCTTGATGTTTCCAAGAGTATACGAGCTACACATCTATGTCTCATCCAAAATCCTATTTCTAGGAGCACATTCTTGCCCGACGCTTGGACTGCAGGCCGAGCATAACATACGGTGATCGTTATTCTGGAAACAACATTGGGGCATTTTAGTCGCCAATACCAGCCAAAAAAAAAACCTGCTTTCCCTTTTAAGTAGTACAATATACATAAAATCCCATACGGTTATTGCCTTTCTGGGTTATCCAAGAAGCAGTAAGTATTGATGATTAATCTAAACCATTTGTTTTAACCCTTCCTTGTTAATAGTGATCGAGTATCGGTATAGTCCAAACTGTTGAAGCTGATATGAGATACAAGAGTTGGTGAATAGAAAGACACAGCTAAATGAATTTTCCCTTACCGAAGCTAAGGCGCTATTAGAGATTTTCTAATCCATTTGACAATGGAGATTTTGAATCACATACCGGAGTAATGATTTAAAATCTCGAAAATCAAACCTAAAGATCAACAAAGGGCCGTTATACCCATTAGCGAAAGCGCATATACATGCATCCAAGGCAATATCTCAACATTTCGTTTTTCTGGTACAAGACAGCCAAATTTTTTCTCTATCCAGTAACTATATTAAGTTAAGAACGTTCTTTTTATAACATTTGGAAAAAAAAAGGAGGCTATCATTTCATAAAACTGTAACTTTGAATTCCCAACAGCAATAAGCTTGACACAGTGTAGGCCGTTAAAAAAAAATGTAACGCGAAGCACGGTACCTGACACCTAAGCAAAAATCTCTCCCGAAACTGCTTGACTAAAAATATGTGAATCTGGTGTAGTTCTATGCGTTTTTACGCAAACTCACTGGCTTCTTGACAGGGCTTCCTTTGACACCTATCATACTCTATTCCAGCTACAGCACACTGTAACTAGACCAAATACTCTTGCTAAGCAAAGAAGTCAAGTTCTCTTTGAAAAATGCAGTGTTTATGAACTAATAAATTTAATGCCAGAAGTCTGACAAATATGTTACCGTGTTATATTAGAATTAGTCAGTACCGCGTTTGACAGCCTAAGCTCATCAAATACTTGAAAGCTGATATATTAAGCGAGAGAATATTTCTGAGTTCAACTATTCGAATGTAAAGAGACTTCATACATAATACGATTCTATCAAAGAAGATAGAGATTACAAATGTTACTTTTCAAACCCCCTTATTATACCTAAAGTGAAAATGCTATGCCCTATCCACAGTTTCACCTACTTATCCTTTATATGTACAAATCATTTCGCATGTGAAATTCTCCAAATTGGTCAGTGGTAAACTGATCTAGTACCTAGAAATTCATTGCTTATATTTCCAGTTGTTTGTTTTAACAAACAACCTTGCTGTCTTGAATCATGTAGGTAGGAGGCTAAGGATTCTCAATTAGTGTGGAATACTAAAAATTATCTCCTTCTAGTAGTAAACTACCAATTTAAAAACATGGTATATAACGTAAAGGTAGGGTGTAGGAAGAGATGTTGTATCCTCCACTGCTCGTCAATGCAAACTTTAAAATTAGTTTTTCGTACATTTGAATGTTTTCAAGAACCTTAGAACTCAATGTCGCATAATAATCCTTCATTTGGCAATCCAGAATTAAGCTAGTGACAACAAGTCTTTACTGTATAATCATGAGTGTTTGTAAGCTCAACTTGCATTCAGGTACTGCTTAGAAGTTTACTTAACAACTTTCAGTTACTTTTACTGACCTTACTTCAGTGAAATAATCACCAACATAATTATTTGACCTCATAGTCGAAGGTGTGACCTACACTGGGGTTTGAATCTTTTGAGCAATTAGTTATTGGTACATCAGATATCTAAATTCGAACAACGAAATTCAAAGAAAGGCAAGTTCGTTAATCTAGATTCAAAGAAAAAGCTAGAATATCTATAGTCTTTAATATTGCGGAAGTCGTTTTACTGTCTTTTATGGTTTAGGCTAACAAATCTTAAACCCGTATGTTAGCTGCGATCTAATGCACGTCTACGCAATGTTGCCAGTCCGCCAAAACTTTGCAATACAGGCGCACGCTGCTTCTGCAAGTTTGCTTCTCTTGTTCGATGTTTTAAAAGGTGCCGGGAATTCATTTCTCGAGAATCTAGGCTACAGCTCTGACTTCATATATATGGAGCGGGTTTACTTTAACCAGACCTGTTATTAATGGAAATAAGGAATAACGCAACACTAGTGGTCCAATGTTTAGCAAAAATTCCACGAAATTTCTGACATTAATAAGTATTGAATTGATTATTATAGCAACTTCAACTACCAATACATTACATTACACATCAGCTAAAATCAATCTATACAAGATAGATTCGTTATTCAAAAACTTTTTCAAATATTCAATTGGTATAAAAGAATTTGAAACTGTAAGCAGAAATTATCTTAAGACAAAGGTGATAAAATTCTAAGTGAAAATTTTTCTCAACAGAGTAGAGTGCATCTTGAGAAACAGGATATCATTTAATTGAGGACATCATCCACTGTTGAGAGACGGTAGCTATCCCTTCATTTCCAACATTGACTGTTCTCACTTAGCATTTCTTCATCAAATTTTGAAATCTTGACCCGTCACTGCCTTCTATGCATATCAACTCAATTTTCAGAAATGTCTCCAGTTCCTTCAGAAGCTTCAGAAGCTGCTGAAAGATCGAGCTCTCCAGATCCACTACAAAGGGTTAATAAAAGTGAGGAAGTGAGCGCACTAGTGTCGCCCATTGAGATTACTAAGAAATCAAACATAGCACTTTCAAAGCTGCCTGTATCGCTGGTTTTCAAGCAAACATGTTACAAATGTGGGAATCTTGGACACCATGCTGACGATTGTGAGCATCAAGAGCGACTTTGCTATAATTGCAAGAAGCCAGGACATGAATCCTCCATGTGTCTCGAGGCAAGAAACTCTGAAGCGAAACAGTGTTACTTTTGCAAACAGATTGGCCATATTCAATCTGCGTGTCCTCTTTACAAAGATTCAAAGACCTTGAGAAAAAGTCATTCTCGATTGAGCTTTCTAAACACTAGAATGATCGACACAGGTGGCTATTATCAGCAAGTTCAAACATCGAATCCAATACAGCTAGTACCCGTTGACTACAATTACTACTCATCACTTGAAGGTGTTGCTCTGCCCTATCGGCAACTCACGAGTCAGCCAGTTCGTGCACCACCTCACTTACAGCGGAACTCCCAGCCATATCATCCACCAATTCAACTCCAGGTTCCGCTCTATAATCAGAATCATAATCGCAATTTGAAAGTCATGAGTCAAAACAATATCAATCATAAGCAAACACACCACATCTTTGGAGTTTCTGTAGCACATCAGAATAACTTCAAAGTTCAATCTCAAGCCGAAATTTATCATCAGCATCATCATTTTTACCCTCACCATCACACTCAGCTAAACAATTATCAGCACCATCATCCTCGTTACCAACGTAGTCAAACAATGCTAGGATCTTATTACAGTGCCTATATGAAGCCTGTGAACCAACATTTTGGAAATCAGCTAATAAATCTTAGGTCATACTCATCTGAAGTTGGGCTACGAGATGTTGCAGCCCGTTGCTATACTTGTGGAAAATCTGGCCATGAAAGTAAAAACTGTTTCAAAAATACGTGAAGATAACAGTTAGAAAACTTGTAAATAAGGAAAAAAAAATATATGTTAGGAAATATACAATCAATATATTGTTGTAGTGCAGCTATGGTGATATTGTAGCTAGTATCCAAATCTTTCAGGCATAATTACAGGAGCAACTAAAGACCAGCCATAAATTAAATAGCAAATCCAAGCACTAATAATTTTAACCCAAGAGTAGAAATATGTTCTTCCTACAGGAACGAAATCACCAAAATCATCCTGTTGAACATTCATTGTCAAAAGCACTGCAATCCACTGGGTTGCTAGGAAGAATATTATATGGAAAAGTGTATAGTTATACTTTGTTGTAACTTTTTCTTCATCTTCGTCATC
This sequence comes from Taiozyma peoriensis, assembly GCA_030574875.1. Taxonomy (NCBI): domain Eukaryota; kingdom Fungi; phylum Ascomycota; class Saccharomycetes; order Phaffomycetales; family Wickerhamomycetaceae; genus Taiozyma; species Taiozyma peoriensis. The sequence goes on from JAJMFM010000023.1 coordinate 183,482, forward strand.
CTCATCGTATAACCAACTTCTATCGTGTAATGCGCTTTCTGGTAGTGTTCCCACTGCAACAGCATCTCTGATTGCCTGTAAACGCATCTCATTTCTTGGAGAAGGCTCAGATGAAATGGTTTCCTCCTCATTCGAAATAGGGTCATCATAATTGATAGCTATTGAACCACCTCCTTTACTTCCATTGAAAGCAGAGTTTGCAGCAGCCCTTGTAGTTGTATAGGCAATTGCAACAAATGTGAATATAGCACCAAGGACAACACTAGCTGTTCTCGTGCCTCGTGATCTGATTAATGGATTACATAGTTTATCGTCTGGTTCTGAAGCACAAGCAGATAAAGTCAAATAAGTGGCATAAACAGAAACAATGGCACTCTGAGCCAAACCACAATTTGGATTGTACTCTTGAATTGTTGGGTTAACAGATATAACCGTGGTGATTATTGTCAAGAGCAAATTAACCGTGGCGGCTGCTTGATTCATAGAACAACCATTTTTAGCAAAGAAAACATAGGTAATTATTGTCATGATTAATGAGCCAACATACATGGCACCAGTCCCACCTACCAAAAAAGTTTTCCAAACGTTTGAATATTCATCCTCATTTTCAACATGCTCGATACAAGTCTCAGCCCATTCATGAGCAAAATCGACTAATAGTATCAAACCAATGAATAAGAAAATTGCCCCACTAAAGACGGAGACATAAGTTGACCAAAAGATGAAAAAATTTTCAGGAATGAAGAATGAAACCACCACTAGAATCAACCATGCCAATAGCTTTACAGACCAAAGATTGTTTTGAATCTTGGATCTTGGATTTGTCGTTGAGTGAACACCAACTAACAAAGAGGCTAAAATTAAATGTAATATCCCTAGTGCAAAGTTAATTTTATGTACAGCAAAAAATCCACATTCAACGCCTTCACATTGGTATTTTGATAACTTTTGCAATTTTGATATTGCAAAATCTGTTAGCATAACCCATGAAATTATAGTATTTATCAAAAACAGCAGAGCATAGCTCAGTCTTGTTGAAAAACTTGAACCTATGCTTTTAAAAGAGTTTGATATTAGGGAAAAGAACATAGAACCACAACAACTGGCAATCCACGTCCCTGCAAGCTGTATTGGTAATGACACAATAGCACCCATTGTTGATTAGATATTTTGTATTTTTGTATGTGTTTATCTATAATGCTTCACAAGTTAAAGGTTAAATTCAATTTGTGATAACACTACTTTTTACAAGAAGAGAACAATAAAAAGAGAGTTATTTAGGCTACCCAAGATTATGTAATCACTAAATTACTAGACTACTCCACAAAAGCTAATATAATGTGATTTAAACCTCAAATATATCAAATTGAAAGTCAATAGATTTACTTTAGCTAATGGTCTTTTGATATAAAAGCAATCAGCCGGTACTCTAATTAATCTAGTTCAAAGGTGTGTTGGTTACAAAGTTAATGTTTACCATATTGACACATTTTAACGGGGACTCTCGGAAAAAATCATACTATTAAGTCATATAACTCAAAATAACAAAGCATCATCTAACCTAGAATGATCAATGCTGTCGTGTTAAAGTTAGTTTGAGATTTTATAGTAAGCTTTCCACTTTATATCAGAGTTCAATGATGTCACAATCTCAATTCTATCCTGTAATTCTTCAAATTGGAACCCGGTCAATAAAGGCAGGTTTTGCTGGTGATGCGAGTCCAATTTTATATCAAAGAACTAATAGCTACAATTTAAAAGATTCACAATCGAAAATTTACAACCATGAACTTCTTTGGACATATGATCTAACTGAATTTGATCCTATTAAACTAGAAAATCTTCTTGAACGAATCTTATATGATGTTTACACTACACATCTTATGGTTGATGCTAAAAGATGTAAAGTTCTTATCGTTGAGCAACCATATTTACCCAAGCAAATCAAAAATGTAATATCAAAAGTGTTGTTATTCCATCTTCATGCACAATCTGTTATGTTTTATTTAGAACCAATCATGTCTTGTGTGAGCTCTGGGTCTCATTCCGGATTGGTGATAGATATTGGTTGGAGTCAAACTACCATAACGCCAGTATTTGATCTTAGATTGTTATACAATCAGTCAAGAACAACAAAGAGAAGTGGACAAATGCTACATGATCGCCTGCTTGAAGAATTTGTCAAAATCGACAAATTACCAACAGATTTTGAATTTATCGAACGATTCATAAGTGAAGCTACTTATTGTTCAAGTTCCAAAAATGATCACCATCTAGATTCTGCTGTTTATACTTTTGATGGATTTCCAATACCCAATAAATTAAGATACACAGTGCTGGAGGAATTGTTTTGGACTGAAATCAAGGATAACGATGATGATGAACAAACCATAACTCAGTTGGTTTTTGACATTTTGAATAAGTTATCGATTGACTTGAAGTCAGAACTTTCGAATAAGATCATAATTACTGGAGGTTTATCAAACGTTCCAGGCTTTAAAACAAGAGTACTCAAAGAACTACAAGCATGGTCTTCCTTTTTTACTTTTGAAATTGACTCTATATTATCATTGGGATCTTGGGAAGGTGCAAGTCTATACTGCTCGACATCTTTAATGTCAGGGAAGGCGTCAGTAAATAACGAACTTCAAAGAGATAAGTATTTAACAGGTTCATCTAACTTGGTCGATTGGGTTGATCGACTTTACCAAAATTGAAAACACTATTTAAACACTATACACTATACTAAGCTTTAACTACGACAATTTCTTTGGACCAAAGAAACTAACAATGATTGCACCAATTGTAAGGTACTAAATTGTTACTAATAATAAATTCCATAATCACCTCTGAATTTTCATATTATAAGTCTTATCGGGAAGACATCCTATATTTTGTTTGTAATTGTTCTCTTTTTAGCTTATTTTAGCTTTTTCTTTCAACTTCTATAAATTTCTTCGCCAGACACGATCAAAAAAATATATAAAAACCTTTTTAACAGATGCCCTTTTTAAACTAATGTTCAAATTATTCAGACAATTAAAGCATTTAATACGAATAAACGATTTCGACAATGGCAATTGACTACTCCAAATGGGATAAGATTGAATTATCTGATGATTCTGATATCGAAGTTCATCCAAATGTGGATAAGAAATCATTTATTAAATGGAAGCAACAAGATATTCATCAGAAAAGAGCAGAAAGAAATCAAAATATTAAAAATTTAGAAGTTCAGGTCCCCATGTATACGGAGCTCAACAGAAGAGTTGATAAGTTGTTGAAAGACTTGGAGAAAGATGATACCAAATTGGCTGATTATAGCTATGTTCAGACTTATTTGAAAGATAACTTTGATGATTCTAAGCCAAAGGGGGTTGAAGAAGATGATGATTCACCAAGTTTTAATGAGATGATTGAAGACTTGGTGATCTCTTTAAAGTCACAATTAGAGAAGAATAAACAAGATCCCAATGATGGAGCTTTATTAAGATTGGAAATTTTAAATCATAGAAAGAAAATTGATGACGTTTTGAAACAAAACACAGAAAAGTTGAAAAGTTTATACAAAGAACGTGATTTACAAATTTCATCAGAGGATATCAAGACAGGTTGGGATAGATCTTTTTTAAACAAAAATGACACAAATTCACCAGTTTCAACAAATGAAGCAACTGCAGTTCCAGCTAAAGTTTCTGGCAAAAGTTTACATGATTCTTATAAAGATGTCATCAATGAACCTACTGAGACATCAGCTAACATCAGTACAAGCACTTCAAACGACAGTGATAATAAAAGTGAAGCTTCATCTACAGTTGCAACAACAGCAAGCGCTGCTGCTGTTCCATCCACTAGTGGGAAGACATCACAACCATCCAAATTAAGTACAGAAGAATCATATCAGATTGATGATCTACACCCAGACACGCTGGCTTACTCCAAGCTACCAACATCTTCCATTCCAACGATCAAGGCCTATTTGAAACAACACACCAATATCATAACTCCAGAGCAAAAGGACGCATTGCTAATGAAGGCTTTCGACTCCCAGTTTGAACATGATGAAAAACGAACTCGTCAAATCATCTTTTTATCAACTTTATTACAATATATTTATGATATCATAAGTTACAAGCGCACCAATCATCCACAAGAAATTGCTGTGATTGTTGATCAACTGTTAGGTAAGATGTTTAACAACACTACCAATAACCCTGCACTATCAGCTTTCACATCAGAAGTGGAGAGAACTTATCAACACATCAAGACTCGTTGTGAAGTACTATCTAAACAATCTAAATCTAAAAATCCCTTAGATGATGAGGAAGAAGTGGAAGGATTGGAAGAGATTCAATTGAAAAGTTTAGATGATAATGCTGAGTTGATTGTAAATTTACCAGTTGAAAATTCTGAAGACCCTGAAGAGCAAGAACGTTATAAAATTTTCAGTACATTACCAAAGTCTATGCAATTAGCTTTGCAAACTGAGAGCTTAGATGAAGTTAACAACGTGTTTCATGGTATGCCAATTGATGAAGCAGAACAAATTTTGGAAATTTTTGATCAGTGTCAAGTTATTGGTGTTCAAGCGTTAATTGAAAACGAAGAAGACTGGAAAGAAATAAAAGGTGAATATGAAAAAACTCATCCAACTGAAGAACCTGAACCAAAGATACATGAACTAGAAATCGATGAAAAGAAAGAACATCAAGTGGATAATGATAAGATTGATTTCGTTAGCACTGCCGATATAGTTGATTAGTCTAACTACAAAAACCTACAGCTATACCTATGAAGTGTATATGTGAATGTACATTTGCTATTGTATAAACAATAACATGATTCCTTGTAAAACCAAACTTATTATGAATCACACCGTAAAAAACCCAACAGCAACAAATGAACCAACCAAACCAAAACTAAAAAACCAAGATAAAACGTATTAATATATAACCATTTGTATATGTATAAATATAAAAATCATAAAGATCATATCAAATACCAATGCTAAAATTATTCAAATCAATTTATATTTATGCTAATGAGTAAGATGGGAATGATCTTCTACTCCAAGAATCAATATCCCAATTTATCAAACCTTTATCACAACCAACAATAACATGAGATCCATCATTATCTTCATACCAATCAATTCCACTAATTTCATTATCAGAATAATCAAATTCTGAGGCATTGAAACTTGTTGTTGAATTTCTATGATTTCTTGAAAAAATTTGAGAATCATGACTTGGTATGATACCTGCTTCATCACAATCAAATGAACTTGGAATATCAGCTTCTTCATCAATAGCAGTATTCAGTAAATTTGTTTCATCAGGACCCACTGCAGTCAGTAAATTAAAGTTATTTAAACTTCTAGAATTGTAATTTTCACGATTTGGGAAACTTGAATCATGAAGATGTGAGCTTGTTAAATTTTCTTCAAATTTTAAAACTTCATTATAATCCAAGATTCTTGGAGTGAAAAGATTTGGATTAGCTATAGCTGCATCTAAATTTGAAGATGAATTGTTCATGGCACTTAATGAAGTAACACTTGGTCTATTTGAACGAGTGGGTAGTGAATTCACAGGTAACATTATAACTTGATGATTGCTAAAATCTCTTGCATCTAAAACATGAACTCTACCAACATGTTCACTTATTAATAGTAAATCATCAGTACCTCTTGAATACTTAACACATCTAAAGGCACCATTTGATGAATTTTTCCTTGTAGAAAATATACTTTTCAATGGACCAGCTGATAAGTTTCTAACGTCATAGACCAAACATGTACCATCTTGGAAACATGTGGCAAATTGTAAACCAGAAGCATCAAATGAAGTGGAAAATCCAGAATTACATTTAGTTTCAATTACGTTATCTTGACGTAAAGAATTTGAATCATGTTGATCTGGATGCAAAAGATAAATATTTGAACAGTCACCAACAACAACCAAATTCTTATGATCATCGGATAATACCGAGTGATTTAAAGGGAAATCCAAATGAACGGAATCATTAACCACAATTGAAGAATTATCTATTAATGTATGATATAAGGTCATATCATTATTACAGACATAAGAACTGTATTGACCATTTGAAATTTTCGTTAAAGATGCATTGTTGTTGATATAAGAACCCAACTTAATCGTAGATGATTGTTGAGTTTCTCTGTTATGGAATAAAAATAATCCTCTCCATTGTGAGCCCGATCCTGTATTACCATCACCAATGTTATCAAAGGACCTGTTAAGACTTGTACTGCTGCTATTATGATTACTACCAGTGGTGGTGCTGGTAGTGGTACTGTTATTGATGGAACTTAAAACACCACCACTAACAATTTTGTTATCGTCTTCTTTAAAGCATCTCGGATGAAAATCTAGTTTGGTGACAGTTGAGACTTTATCCGAATAAATATCAGTTGACATTATGGTATCATCATAGGTATACAAGATCTCATTCTTATGTTTAGTTGATGGCTGAATTAAATCACGAAGTTGCCAGTGACTAATCGTTATTGTTAGTATTATGTTCATTTATAATGCGGGGTGAGTTGATGACGTCTAACTTAAGAGAATAGAGCTTCAAAAAAAAATTTAAACTTACTTCACCATTATCTTTGCTGGATGGTAGGAGGGCTGTGAAAGAATACATGAGCTTCTTTTAGTAAATGATTTCTGCCTATTTATTGAACTGGGACGATGGTATTTTGTTAGTATATTTCATTTTATTGCTATGTATTTTTATCTTAGTTTTTTTCTTGCTCCACAAATACGCCGCCGAAGCCTGCCTATAAATAAAACTACCGAACAGACCCTTCTCTCAAAGAAAACTAAGCAGAACAAAAGAACCTAAGATGTCAACAGTTTGATTATGTTTTACTCACCTAAAACTCGTCGATCTGTCAATGGTCATCTTTGATGATTTCGGTAATTTTTAATGATATTAACGAGTTAAGTTGTTTTTAAAATGAAATTTGATAACAGACAGAAATGATTTTTTGACACTTTATTTATGTAATGATTTTTTTTTTTTTTTTTTTTTT
>JAJMFM010000024.1:0-60016 GCA_030574875.1 Taiozyma peoriensis
AGTAGTAAAACAGAGACACCGTTTGGGAAAGATCTCTGAACATTTCGTGCTCATTCTTATTGATCAAATAGATTTGATGTACCAGCTCGTTCAAAATTTTTATGAAGCTCTTCACTGAAGTTCTATTAAAAATATTGGATTCTTTCTCTACCAATAGATAGCTTTTGAAGTCTTCAATTCTGAAGTCAAGCTTTCGCCATATATCCCTTAATTTAGTTTCAGCGCTACCCGCTGAAGCAAAAATTGCTTCGCTACTTTCCATTGAGTATTTTCTCTCGAATTGCATTTTTGTTCTTATCTTTCTTTATTTTGTTGTTCAGAATTTCCTCAATTCCACATTTATGGCCATCATCAAGAGAACATAGCTTGATTTCATGAGCTAGAGTCGAGAATTTGAATGAAGCGACTTTAGCTTTGCAGAAGTAACACTGATAGGTCTTATATATGGTATTATGGGCTTCAAGCTTTCCAACCGCGTCAATATCATCACCATCATCATTACCATCCTCATCATCATCTTAATTCTCATTGTTCGTTTGACGAATGGGCTTTCTTTTCAAGACCCTCGAAGAACTATAGTTATCAGCAGATGTGATTCCGTGGATGGGATCGTCTTCTAGATTGTTCACGTCGCCCACAATGTCATGGTTATCATCTGTGAATGCCTCGGGTAGGTCTAACGGTAGCTGCACCACTGATGGAGCAGCCGCCCTTGTTTGCAACAGCTCAGAATAGATCATATTACTTTCACATTGTAGTCTTTCGATCTCATTTACTTGATAAGTAGACTTTTTGATCGCATCAGCGTGCTGACCTTGAATATCTATTCGTTCACTTTCAACTCTTCTCAGTCTCTCGACATCCATTACATGCTACTTTTGCATAACTTTCACCACATTATGTAGCGCGTTGACCTCAAAAGTTTTATCGCTGAGAGCTCTCCTTACTTTCGATATTGAAGTTTCCACTGACGCCTGTGCATGGCCATCCATAACTGCTAAAACAACACCATCTATCTTTTCTTTAAAGACTCCACCAATTCTACCAATGAAAAAACCATGTATCTCAACATCGATCGATCCCTAAATGACTTGACCATCTTCACGTCTAAAGCAAGAGCCAAAATCTTCGTTAATCACTGGCGCCCCATTCTGATCCAAATACCTCTATGTTCCATCCACGGTTGACGCGAAACTTCCATCGACTTCAAAGTTCCTGAGGGGGTGTCATTAGGGAAGAAGCTTCCTGGTGTTAACTTAGCTCATCGACATAATTCTCAACACAAGATATACTTACTTGTGTACTGACCTGCTATTGTGAAATCTCAGCTTAAACAACTAGTTGAGAGTTTAGTTAAACAACTTCAGAAAAGTAAACAACTTTCAAATATTCAAAAAAAGTAAACAACTTTCAAATATCCAAAAAAAGTAAACAAAAAATCTCAAATTCAGCGGTATTACCCGGATGTAGATTGATTCGCATGGTCAATTTGCAATATGTGCAAATTAGGTGTTTGAATAGGCTTGGGTGTAAGCCATTCCAATAGAAGTGTAGAGGAGAACCGTATCTACATTTTGATGTCTTTTTCAAGTATTCTAGTGGGAAAAATGTGTGCTTTATTCCCTTTTAAATAAGTTTGATATTCCCTGTCCAAAGGAGGTCCCTTCGGGTTAGAAGTTTTGTAGCCAGAGAACAAAGAAATATGAGAGGTTTGCAAGTTTTTAATTTTTATTTTGAAAAACACTGGAAGTGTTTTTCGGTGCGAAGCACCGTTTTTTAGTTTATTTCCGGCTACTAAAGGTAGGCTCTAAAGATTGGCAGAATTCTGACCGATAGTTGGCTAGGGATTGGTGAACTTCTGTCCGGCTCAGAGGACTTTCACTGAAAGTAGAAGAATAAAAGCTGGATGTGGAGCAAAGAGATCGTAAAAAGACAATTGCTTAGACAATAAGTTTAGACCTGGCTCATCTAAAAAAAAAAGCAATTCCTTGATATAATAGAGTTCGACCAGATCCCTATTAATCAGGTCTTCATCCTGTATCTTTCAGATACAATGCCATTAACTCAACATGTATGAAGTTGACCGCTGGGGGGTCGAAAGCGATCAAGGTAACACAAAACTATGGACACTGATATTAAATAGCCAGATTAAAAGCATGATTTAGATCAAGAAACTTTAGCAAAATATACTTGTTTGATAGGAAAGACCAGAAATTAATTTCGAAACTAAATTCGAGTAGATCATTGTTGGTTAGGCCCTCGATTCGTAACTCTTAATTGTCATGTGCACCAAAACGATGTGTACTGGCTTAGAGGAAACTTCGAAAAAAAAAAGCACGAATATCAAATAACCAAAGTAAAACATGATAAAGAGCAGGCAAATGTAGCAAATTAGTTAGTGAAAACATAACAACATCAATCATAGATTAAAACGGATTTCGATTCTCTAGGTCTCAGACTCCTGAAATTCGTAAATCACACGTAACCAGCTTGATATGAAGATCTGGACAGTAAGGGGCCATATAAGCCAACCAGATAAAATAATAAGGTTCTGTATAAAAGTACTCTCCCTAGAATTGGAAAGCTTTGTAATTTATCACTAATAAGTGACCACTTCATTTTGTTGTATGGAGCATGGTGTATCAACTTTGTAATATTTAGAAACATAAATCAGATGAAAAGGAAAAGGAAAAGGAAAACTTTTGATAATCATCTCTTATATTTCTTTCCTACGAGAAATATCAAACAAAGGTCTTTCCACAAATTGAATATAACACAAAAACAAGGACTTCCATTTAAGGTGATAGAACTCCATAGAATTTTTTTCTGGTATAAACTGGAGGGAGAATTTTACTTTCAAAATGTAAAAGTTTATATTCCATGCTCAAAGTGGAAGAGAGTTTAACCCTCATCGCATTTTTGACACAAAACCGCAGAAAAAGTAAACAAATATAATTTAGGAAATAACCACAAAATCAAAATGAAGTATAAGTATAAACACACGAAAGGTTCAAACCCAAGCACAAGGGAAAACGGAATGTAAGGCATATATAGTTGCTCATTTTGAAATACATAAACTGTTCTTGGGAATCCAACAAATTTAAGTCAGCTTATAGCTTAAAACCGGTGAATAATGTTGAAGCAACTCACAATTTGAGTTAAAGTGACACTGTTATATCATCGTCGTCAAGTTTATTAAGTGGTATACTTTAACAAAAGCTAGATATAGGTTCTCAAGTGTGTGCACCAGGGTCAAATATTCTACGTCGTGCTTTGCATGAAGCTAATGTATTCTGGAGTCCAGATGTTCGACATCAATGTGTGTCCAATATCTTTCAGACTATCAAATCACCAGTTGACAGTTAAAATATACCACTTCAGAAAATATCACTGTGCAAGTCGATGATTAGTCTGTTAAGGCAAAGAGACTCTCATTATAGATTTGAATGTACTCAAGATATGACTTGCAAGGAGCATTGTTCAATAAATATACAAGTTTAGCTGAGAACACTTTACATCAACAGTGATACCATATTACATGACGAGCTGGGGTCAAGAACAAATATGCAGTATTAACTGTAGGATCCATTGAAGACAAGATCCGAGCTTCAATTAAATAAAATTATACCAATTGGCATGGTATTAATGACAGCTTACAACCATTCAACAAAGCTTTTTCCCAAAGCTTTCTCACAAAGAATCTGACATAGTCCCCTTGCTGACCGACTTCTGAGGACAACATCCCAAACAGTGATCACAGATTTTTGTTCGATGGTTTATCTAAGCATTACATTTGTAACGCAGTGCACAATTACAGTAAGCTTTGGATAATGATTTCATTGATCTATCATTACATCAAATGAACCTATTTTAGAGAAAGCCTGATATATCTTATCTGTCCTTTTCTAAAGAACGTATAAAAGTAATATTCAAATTTGGAAATTTTCCTTGAGATTTCGTAAAATCAGCAAGTTAATATCAGCAAAGCCACCAGCAAGCAGAGACAATAAGTCACGCTTGGAAACATACTATTATCAACATGTTCGAGGTCATATGCCCCTTTTGAAGCAGAATTGGGAAGAATTTCCATTACTGTTTTACCAGGCTCATTTGGTAGCACTTGGTTATTGATGAACACTGTGTTTGTAAGGTTGAAAAGTCATTTTTACTGTGGTTGTAAAAGGCTGACGGCTTTGAAAAAAGACTCACTTGAAAAGTCCCTTACTTTATTCATCTTCCTATAGATTTCGAGTTATTGGAATGAACAAGTTGTGGCCAGAATGGTCTTTGGGGTGTTTTGTGTTCTGACGCCTTGTCAACGAGCACAGTTTCTTCTGTATCTGAGATTGCTTTGGGTAGTGACCTTAACTTCTTTGAACTGTCAAGAAGTAACTTAATAGTTCTTTCTGTGGTGAATTTTATTTTAGTTAGTTGAATACGTTCGATGGCAACGGGCTAGATTTTGATACTTACGATGAGTTGTAGTTGTTATAAGTTTTTCTTGGTATCTTTTGAAGTTTTGAATCAAATCAGCTGGCCTTGTAGAACTCGAGCACGAGGCAGACATAATTTCATCAATATCTTCATATGAGCGCTTCATTGTTACTTAGTAATTGGTTACTAGAACAGTCAGAGTTAGCTACGGAGGAACTTTTGAGATAGTTTTGAAGAGAAGAGATTTACATTTACGCGTGCTCTGTCGCGTCTCATATTCAACCACAAAAACAAAGTGGCCCAACTACCAATAACAAGTAAGCACTGGATTACATAATCAAGGGATGTGTCATGTGTCACAATTGGTAATTTGGTTTGGGGTAATCATATTCTAGTAATTAAGTAGTGTTTTTTTTTTTTCTCTCGAAATAGCAATAAGCATAACATTTTAGTAAGCGGTTTTTTGTTATTTAGTGAAGTGTCGAGGAAAACTAATTGGTTCTATTGGAAAACTTGGGTATCTAAATTAGGTGTGTTTGTTTTTGAGCCAAAGAAGAAGAGAAAGGTCACGGTTTAATGTCACTGTCACAAAAGGAAGAGGAGGAAGCCAGTGCACTTCTAATAAAGCCAACTCAATCATCTCAAAGTCAGGAGATCAGCCCTTCGCCCAATAGGATACTTCAAGAAGGGAATACTGGAGATAGTTATCAATCGCTGACCAATTCATTGGATATATCTCGCTCCAGCTCATCAAGTATGGTTTCGCTTTCAAACCTGGATGAAATAGCAGACACTATTAACCCTTATAGATCATTGTTTTACATCTTCATGTTAGCCATTGTGGTTGGAGGTTTACAGTTATCGTGGTGTACTGAATTTTCTGAAGGAACACCCTTCTTATTATCTTTGGGTATCTCCAAAGATACTCTGGCTTTGATTTGGATTGCTGGGCCACTAAGCGGCAGTTTAGGACAACCTATAATAGGAATCTTCAGTGATAATTCTCAAAACAAAACAGGGAGAAGAAAACCTTATATCATTGGAGGATGTATTGCTACATCTTTATCCCTCTTATACCTCAGTTATTCTGTTGACTTGATATCTCTATTCTATCCTAAAGGAACTGATATATCAATCATCAAAAACTCAACTAAACCGTTTGCTGCATTTGGTATCTACTTATTGGACTTTTCCATTAGTGCCATTCAAGCAGCTTCTAGGGCCTATATTGTGGATAATGTTCCAACAAATCAACAACAAGTTGCAAATGCCATGGCTGCAGTTTTAATTGGTGGATTTAATATCATCGGCTATTTCTTAGGCTCCATCAATTTGGTCAAGATTCTACCCTTCTTGGGTGATACCCAATTCAAGGTTCTAGCAACAGTTGCAAGTTTTATCTTAATTTCAACCTCTGCTTCATCCTTACTTTATATCAGTGAGCGTGATCCAACAACTGATGTCGTCATAAAATCAGAGAGAAAAAAAAGCGCAAAGAGACTGAAAGAGTTAGGTGTGGACAATCCTTCCAATCCTTGGGGAATACTGGTCTCTTTGTACAGGCAAACAGTCCATAGTCTGACAAGATTATCACCCCAGGTCAAGATTGTTTGCTTTGCTGAGTTCTTTGCTTGGATTGGTTACTTTCCAATGTTATTTTATACCACAACATACGTTGGTGAACTTTACAAGTATGAATTTTTTGAAAATAGAGATAGTTCCTTACCTCCTTTGACTCAGCATGAATTAGGCCTTTTGCAAGACGAAGCTACACGAAGAGGGGCATTAGCGTTATTGTTACATTCAATTACATCGTTTGCAACAGATTTATTTTTGCCATTATTGGTCCAGCCGTTTGATTCATCGAGCTCTGCGAATGAAGCGAAATTGGTTGCCTCTAATTTCGTCGGTGATTTTGTCGAGAGATTTCGAACAAATGTGACATGGTGGTTAACAGTTAGAAATTCGTGGTATTTGTCACATTTATTGTTTATATTAGCAATGATATCAACCTTCCTTATAAGATCCTCAACTGCTGCGATTCTATTATTTGGGGTGCTAGGTATCACTTGGGGAAATGCATTATGGGCTCCCTTTGTACTGATTTCAGAGGAGATATCGAGGATAAAAGAGATTAAGACTAGAATACAAAAGGAAAGAACTATTTTGTCTTCTACAACAAATGAAAGAGTGCCAGTACAAGTAAATCACTCGGCAGCAGATAGAATCGATACCTATGAGCACGAGGCTGGTATAATACTAGGCTTACATAACCTCTTTGTTGCTGCACCCCAGGTCGTGAGTTCATTGTTGAGCAGTGTCTTATTCCGATTTCTTTCAAGGAGAAACAATAATGGTGCTGAATTTGATGATAGTCTAGGTTGGGTCTTTAGATTTGGAGGTGTCGCAACGATTGGTGCTTTTGTTTTAAGTTTGAAGGTTAAAACAAACGAACAGCTAAAGCAGGAGGAAAAAGAACTATCTTTGCCTGAGGTATGATGTGAATCGTGGCCTCAATAGTTTATGAACTAACATCCATCCTCAAGGGGATTACATTTTATGTCAAGACTCCGAAAAGAAATTACGATGTATATGAAATATTATAAAATCCAAATTCTTTCTTTTCCTGTAGATATCTCGGAAAATTTTACCGCACTTTAAATTCTCGCTTACAATAGCTCGTTTTGAATAAATCATTTTGACTGTGTTCCGTGATTTCTCTAGTGGAGCGGAGTAATCATAGGCGGCGGCTTTATTCAGTGTGTGAAGTTTAAAAGAACAAAAGATTTCAAACTATATAAAGATCTGGGTGATTGAACAAGTTTGTTCTTCTTTGAGAATCAAGAAGCAATACAACCTAGTTTTTACATTTCAATATCTTAGTTGTCTAGCAAAACTTTAGAATTAATACAGTCATGTTGAGGAAAACGGCTTTGTCCCCAGTCGTTAGAAACTGTGCTTTAATGGGCACAAAAAATTTAAGAGTTACAACAACTTCTATTTTGAAGCAGTTTAATGGCCAGGCCCAGAGAAACTTTGCTCAGCTTTCGTTTCCAAACATTCCAACGATTAAAAACGAGCCAGTTAAAGTTTTTGGTAGAAAGGATACGGTCGACTGGGATTTATTGAGAGCTTCAATTCTAAAATTTACAGATAATGGTTCTTTAGATATCCCTTTAGTTATCAACGGTGAAAGGATCTTCGCCAAAGGTACTGGAAGAGAAGTACAAACTCAAATTAATCCTGCAAAGATTTCTCAAGAGCTAGCAACCATCACACAAGCTACTGAAGAAGATATCAAAAGTGCCATCGTTGCAGCCAAAGAATCCAAGGAAAAATGGTTAAATACTCCCTTTACTGATAGGGCTGCTATATTCCTTAAAGCTGCTGATTTGATCAGTACTAAGTACCGCTATGATATGCTTGCTGCTACGATTCTTGGTCAAGGTAAAAACGTATACCAAGCTGAAATTGATTCAGTTGCCGAATTGATCGATTTTTTCAAGTTCAACGTCAAATATGCTGAAGAGCTTTATAGTCAACAACCTGTTGAGACCAGCCCAGGGGTATGGAACAGAGCTGAATATAGACCTTTAGAAGGTTTTGTTTATGCCGTGACCCCTTTTAATTTCACTGCAATTGCAGCAAATTTAGTTGGTGCGCCTGCTTTGGTCGGTAATACTGTTGTCTGGAAACCTTCCAAAACTGCTGCATTATCGAATTACTTATTGTATACGATCTTGGAAGAAGCTGGTCTACCAAAAGGTGTGATTAATTTTGTTCCTGGTGAACCAAATCAAGTCACAAACACAGTTTTAAGTGACTCTGAATTTGCAGCTCTACATTTTACTGGTTCAACAAGGGTATTCAAAGATCTTTACAAGAAAATTTCAGACAATGTTGCCTTGGACGTCTATAGAGATTTCCCAAGAATTGTTGGTGAGACTGGTGGTAAGAACTTTCACGTTATCCATCCCTCTGCTTCCATAATTCATGCAGCTTTATCCACAGTACGTGGTGCCTTTGAGTATCAGGGTCAAAAGTGTTCTGCAACTTCGAGAGTTTACGTAGCTGAATCAGTTTGGGACAAATTTAAAGCTGTATTGAGTGAAAGTGTAAGCACTATCCAACCACTGAACACATCATCGCACGAGGGTCTAAGTGGATTTTTCGGTCCAGTGATTCACGAACAGAGTTTTGATAAGATTGCCAATGCCATTGACCAAGCTAAACAAGATCCAGAATTAGAAATCGTTGTGGGTGGTAGATACGATAAATCGGCAGGCCTGTTCATACAACCAACAGTGGTCCAGACATCTAATCCAGATCATCCATTCTTAAAAACCGAATTTTTTGGTCCATTATTAACCATCTACGTATATGAAGATGCTGATTATGAATCCATACTACATAAAGTTGACACTACAAATTCTTACGGTTTGACTGGTTCGATTTTTGCCAAAGATCGTGATGCTATCAGATTGGCAGAGGAAAAATTACGCTACTCTGCGGGTAACTTTTACATCAATGATAAATCTACGGGTGCTGTTGTTGGTCAGCAATGGTTTGGTGGTGCTAGAGCTTCTGGTACCAATGACAAGGCAGGCTCAGGTAATATTCTATCAAGATTTGTCTCTATTAGAAGCATAAAAGAAAACTTTTATGAGATTACTGATTATAAGTACCCGAGTAACTACTAGAGAGTGTAATCACTAAAGATAACCACTCTCTATTTTAATCTTTTATACTAAATATAAATCTTTAAGTGCGGACACATCGTTATTGTTTGTAGATGATACATTGATGAGAACCAGTTGATTCTCCCAAATAAATTACGTAATCGACCAACCTTAAAAATTCATCGTTTTCGCTCTTCCAAAAAAAAAAAGGAAATGCAACATATAGTAAAACTATACGTGAAGTGTGTACAATAGCGACTAGAGATAAAGATTCGAACAAAGAGTCAATACAAATCATTCTGGCACATTCCACATGAAAAGAAATGGCTGATTCAATGTCTAGAATTACCTCAATGCTTGAGACGGCTCGTGATTTAACTCTCGAAGCTGCAGCAGTGGCATCTGCAAAGCTAGCAGAAACTCCAACTGATTTGAGACCAAAGGAGGTTTCAAACCTCTTGAGTTCAAGATCTGAAAGAGACGTCTTAAAAGGTTTGAAATATGTCATCTCTCTAATATCTAGTGGAGAAAATGCCTCTGGCTTTTTTACAGATGTGGTTAAGAATGTTACCTCATCAAATTTGAAGATAAGAAAATTGGTATATACATACCTTTTAAGATATGCAAGCTCTGAAAATGATACCGCCTTACTTTCCATCAACGCCATTCAAAAGTCTTTGGCTGATAAGAATCCCCAAGCAAGGGCTTTGGCAATTAGAGTGATGTCAGAAATCAAAATTCCATCCATATACCCTATTGTACTACTTGGAGTAAAGAAATGTATTTCAGACCCTTCAGAGAATGTCAGGCAAGCTGCAGCCATCTCATTGGTTAAGCTTTACAATAACTATGGGAAATCTTCTGTTGGTGAGCTGATAGGTTTCATTAAGACCTTATTAGGTGATAGAGATGCGAGTGTTTTGAGTTCTACAGTTCTTTCTTATAAAATCATATGTCCAAATAGTTTTGAACTACTCCACGGTCATTTCCGTCGCTTATGCTCATTGGTATCAGAGCTTGATGAGTGGGCTCAAACATATCTAATTGAAATTTTGACTAACTACTCAAGGCTGTTTTTACCTAAGCCGAATATTGTCAATCAAGCATCAAATCATAACGAGTTTATCGAACTACCAGATAGATATAATGAAATTCCATTTCCTGTTTATGATATTGAGTATAACTCTGACTTGGAATTATTTTTGAACTCTATCAAGAGATTGATTTATAGCAGAAACGAAGCTGTTGTTCTAGCCATTGGTAGGGCTTTTTTCCATTTAACTCCACCTAAAGCATTTAAAGAGTCTCAAATTGCTGCATCGTTTGTCAGAGTGTTGTTAACAAGCACCGCAGAAACGCACAACTTTATTTTACAATCTATACTTTATATGGCAGTTCACGATCCTACACTTTTCGTTAAATATGAGAAACGTTTTTATCTATTGCCAAAGGATAGTTTAGAGAATGCTCGATTCAAGTTGAAGATTCTATCTGTCATATGTAATGAAAATAACATCAAATCAATTATTCAAGAACTCCAATATTATGCATTAAACTCAGAGCTTTCAGATATTGCCATTGAAAGTGTGAAGGCCATCGGTGTGTGCTCTCAAATTAGTGACTACTGGAACTCCAAGACCTTGAAATGGCTACTAAATGAAATCTCCTCATCGTCAATTGATGGCCTTGTAACATCAGAGTTTTTGACAGTTATCAGATACTTGGTTCAACATAATCCTCAAAACAACGTCAAAATTGTCATTAGACTTGCTCATCTTTTGGAAAGTGATACGCTAGTTGACGGAGCAAAGGAGAGCGTTATTTGGCTAGTTGGTGAATTTTCTGGTATTGAGCCTAAAATTGGTCCAGATGTTCTCAGGAAGTTGTTGAAGGGCTTTGCTTATGAGACCTCATCTGTAAGATATCAAATCATCTTACTAGCAGCCAAGATATACTCTTACAATATTGAAATGTTTAAAGAATCAACGGGTGATCTAGAGCTAAATAGTTACGATTTCGATGGAGTTATCCCTAAAATGTTTCAATATTCAATTTTATTAGGTCGGTATGATGACGAATATGACATCAGAGATCGTTCCAGAACGTTGTCTTCCTTATTAAGTTCCAAACAAACGCAACTAGCTACTCTCATCTTGCAAGCGCCAAAACCTGTTCCACTGGTTTCATTGAAGAAAACAGATCCGTTGGAAAATTCCAAAGAGGATCACAATTCAACTCTTCCGATTGACGACTTGGTCAAGCAGTATAATGTGTTACCAGATTGGAGTGACCCAGAGACATTACCATCAGGTACAATCAGAGACCCAATTGAAACCAAGGATGTTTCGAGAAATCTCTTCCAGTCTTCGAATCAAGTTTTAAGTGCACCAACAAGCTCTACTAGCCTCGGTAATACAAGCTATAATAACGGAGCGACTAAGGAGAAGAAGTATAAACTTCAAAGTCTAGATGACTTCTTTGCAAATGATGAGCCAAAAATAGCTCCTCGCTTTTCCGCCAAGAAAGTAATCTATGAAGAAGATTCAGCAGAATCTGGATCTGATGAATCTGAAGAAGAGGAAGAGGAAGAGGAAGAAGAGGAGGAAGATGAGGAAGAGGAAGAAGAAGATGAGGAAGATCAGGAAGAGGGAGCAGAGGAGTCTGATGATTTCGAAGATGAAGGTCATTCCGAAAACAAAGATAGTGAAGCTGAAGAAGAAAAAGAAGTTGATAGTGAAAAAGTAAAGGTTCAGCATCATGGTGCCTCGAATAACTTTGACTCCAATTATTACAATGACGATACTGATGAGGACAGGAATGTTAACGCCAGACATCCACTAATTGGATAAACTATATATAAAGTAATCGCATATATATATATATATATATATATACCAATCATAATAGGGCATCAAATAGATCAACTTTGTACTGATCGCTTTCAAGTATCGGGTAATACGGTACTAATGCATCGTTTTGTTGAACATATGCGCTGTTGTAAATTTTCCAATATGGATTTCTCACTTTTCTAGCCGGGTGAAATAACCCATTCCAAACATAATTCATCACAATTCCAGGACCAATTGCACTTCTAATGCCATCAATCCCTTCCAAAATCCTATTTATAACGTGTGGGGAGGTTTCAAATATATTTGGCATAAGTAAGTTCAGCAAGTGAATAAAAACGTCTTCGCAGCCTAAGCCTACGCATCCTAGAGTTATATGTCTAATAACACTTGCAGCTGTTTGCCTGTGCACTTGGTCACGATCTATCAAAGCATCCTCAAGTAATGGAGTTACAGCGTACATATAATCAGCAGACATATCACCAATATACTCAAACATAAAGGACATGGCTTTTAAGACACCATTTTGAACGTTGACCTCAGGGGTTCGATATTCATTCATTAGGGCAGGAAGAACTGTAAAAGGTGAACAGGTCTCAGCAACAATACCGATTGCAACGGCTGTACATACTCTTAGTTGACGTTCTTGAACTCTTAAATTGTTTAGCAAAGTGATAAGAACTTCCTGAGGTCCAACTGCCTTTGCAATAAACCCGAAAGTATTGTTTGTGGCCCTTCTTATACCCTTCTTCGCGCTTTTTAGCATGTCCAAAAGTTCAAAACATATACGCATCCACTCTTTAGGAGAAACGTACTCTGCCCCTTTATCAGCAATTAATCCTACTAAATCAATAGCATTCTCTTGAACCTTCTCATGTCTATTTCTCAAGATTGGGGTTAAGGTAGGCAGTAACTGATTTACTGGGGGTTGCAACTCGTCAATCCCCACAACGCTCACAATGCTCTTGAGTGCACCTAGAATAGAACCTAAAACTTCTGGATAAACTTCACCCAAGGATTCGTATAGAATAACAGATAGTTTATTTAAAATTTCATCTTCTCCACATGACTTTATAACAGGAGCTATGTATGCTATTAGGTCAGCTGCTTGTTCACGGACTTCTGAATTTTTATTTTTCAGTCTATGTAAGATAGTTGTAACGATAGCCCCAAGGAACGGCTTCACTCTGACATCTAACGAACGTATAACAGCGGCAACACCTTTCAAGATGACGATATCGTTAACCGTTTGCTCTTGATAAGAAACTAGAAGTCCATCAATCAGTCTTTCCTCAGTTCTTCCTGATAAGCCCGTGCTTCCTAGATTAGTGACAACCTCACTAACAGTTTTAACAGCCATTCTACGAAAAGCCTCTGACTCATCTTTTAGCGCACTCAATAGCCTTTCAACAACTTCAAAGACTCCAACTTTTTCTGATAGTACTAACGTGGTGTCAATAACGGCTTTAGACGAACGACGATCCAGAGCGAGCCGTCTTATCCAGAAATGTTTAAAAAAAGAAGGCAGAACTTCATTTCTAAGATAGTTTGGCTCTACACCATCTGTAGCAGCACATTTTTGAACAACCTGAAGTACAGCTTGTTTCATATCTTCATCCGGGGAGCTAAACTCCCTTAGCAAAATATGCATAACTTCCTTTGTATAATAAGCAGCGTACTCGGGATCCATCAGTGGGATCAAATAGCCAATACACTTCAAAAAAGCAGCCAATCCCCTTCCTCTATGTCTCCTTATGCCATTCCACAGGGGTTCCAGAATTCCCTCAAACGATTCAATACCATACGGTGAGGCAGCTTCTGCCAGAGACGCTAACGCATTAGCGGATGCAATTCTCACAGACAACTGCTCATCTGATAGGCCTTTTGCAATACACCCAACCAAACCATGTAAGTGTGGTAGAACCCCGCAGCCACTTAGAATAGCAATTTGTTGGATTACTCTAATACCAGTGTGACGTGCAAACCATGACTTCTTCGAATGACAAACAGCATTCAAGAATGGTAACATAGCTGGTATACCTAGTGCATTCGCCACGACGGCTAGTGCTCTTGAAGTTGTGTTACGTATGAATTCATCATCGTGATCTATGTCTGGTCTCATTGTAGAGATCATATGAGATAATCCTGCAGCTTTTGAAAGGTTTGATATGATTTCACGACCTTCAATTCTTGTAATGTAATCTTCATCGATTAATAGAGGAGATATCACAACCAAGATTTTGTGAGTGTAAGGACGAACCATATCGCCTAACTTATAAAGAATTCTATCAACTACCTTGACCAATAAATGTCTTTCTTGATCTTCTAATGATTTTTCAAGAAACAAAGGAAGTATTTGGTTGAATAGCGTCTTCGCACCAAATGACCTAGCATTATCGGTAATCGACCTTAATGCAACTTTACGAATAGAAGGTGAGCCATTTTTGATTTTTAAAAGCAGACGCATAACTTTTCTTTCCCTCAACTCCTCAAAAGAGAGTTCCTTCTCTTCTTTCTTGTCCAGCAGTTTTCCAAAATACTTTGCATCTTCTTCTTTGAAAAATTGTAAATCCTTAACACCTGGTATTTCTGTAATTAAAGAATCTTGTAACTTGGTAGATACTGAATTTGCTGTGGGTATATCGTACAACAACAGCGGGCTCTTGTCATTGGAGCTATCTTTTGTTTTTGAAGGCTCATCCCAGCGAGTCTTCTTGGAAGCTTCTACAATAGTACTCGAAGTTGTCTTCTCTTCACTATCAGCATCAGCACCCACATCCCATCTTCTTTTTCTTATTCTTCGTGGAGGAGTTTTGTCTCCATCATCGTCTTCTATGTTTTTCGAGGAAGTTTGTTGTTCGTCAACTTTTTGGTAATGTTGCAAACTTGAAATCCTGCGCTCTTCTTCTCTTTTATGTAAGAGTTCTTCATCTGTTATAGTTGGATCTCTCTCTGGAGACAACTCTCTGTCTAATCTTCTTTTGTGATAACTACTCTCTCTCTCGTACTTCGACTTCGCCCCTCGATTATGAGAGCCAGAGTCAATAGATTCATCATCTCCATCGATCACCACGGATGACTGCAAATCCTTAGAGGCTGAGTATTGGGCAGTAAGACTGTAGTCTTTCTTTTCGTTGCCATTATGTTTATCAGAAGCTTTGCGGAACACCACTTGATCTCCTAGAAGTAAAATTTGTTAGTGAAAAGAACTATCAATTGAAAGGGTTTCTAAAGTCGAGTTTACATACGTGACATTAGATGGTTTGAAATGTGAACTGACTATGACGACGTAGTAAAATAAGTTGAGGACTGTAAAAGCTGCCTAGTTGTCATAGGTATACATAATCTATAAATTTTTATTTAATTGTTGTTTTATACTATAACACAAGTTCCGGTTGTTTGTCTTTTACTTTCGGCCCATGAACTTTTGATTTTCGTGGTCTTTTCAAAGAAGGTGAAGATCACAAAGAACAAAAGAAGAGTACATTATTACTGTGATTCTACCGAGTGATCTCCCACGTATATGCTAGCTTAAGAAAGAGTGATTATGTTACTCCGTGGATGGTTTGAGTTTGTGCTTCTGGCGCTTTCAATCGCTCACGTTAGAGGGGACGACGAAGGACTCCACGAGTCTGCCACTGTGTTATCGAAACACGATGACACAGAAGAAAAAACCATAAAGAAGATAGAATACCCTTATAGTGAGAGCTTAGACGTCACTCTGCTACCGAAGAACCATCTTCTTACCTCTTTTGACTTCAACTTGTCTTCGGAGCCCTTCAATGCTTTTAAAGAAAATGATTCCACACATTATAAGGTGTTCCCAAAGTCTCTTGCTCCAATACTCGAATCCACAAGCACTAGAGAATTACATCTAAGGTTTGGGCAAGGATGGTGGGACTCTGAAGAATGGGGTCAACTACCACGTTCTGGTGAGAATGCTGGTGGTGTTGGTGTGGAAGTATGGGCTGTTATTGAGGCCAAGGATAAGGCTGAGAGTTACCAAAAATGGATAACACTGGTCAACTCATTGTCTGGTTTGTTCTGTGCTTCGTTTAACTTTATAGACAGTGCTAAAACCATTTTCCCTGTCAAATCGTTTACACCCAGTAATGAAGTCCCACTCATAAATCAAGATAGTCAGTTGTTTCTTTTACGGGCTGCCTTGGCTTCTGAGCCTGTCTGTACCGAGAATTTAACGCCTTTCATTAAATTTTTGCCTACAAGAGGTAAATCAGGTATTTCCTCTTTACTAGATGGTCATCGGGTATTTGAATCGCAATGGCATATGATGTCAATTGATATTGGGATGAAGTGCACTGATGATCACTGCAATTATCAAATGAATCAAAGAATCGATGCTGTCATTGATATCAATAAATCCTTAAGAAAAAAATTTAACCCTATTCCAAAGCCTTTACCAGGAAACGACTTGTTATGTGACCCTACAAAGCCACATGATGCTTTTGAGTGTTTTTCAATCGAAAATCCTGATGAGATAACATTCAATCTAAGTGACATTTTTGGTCGTTCCATTCCAGGTGCAAGCTTACTTTCCGATGAACCCGCAAATATATGTGTCCACACAACCAAAGACTGGAAAGTGTTTTTAAAAGTGGATGAAAACCACTACGGTACACCGTCAAATTGTTTTGAGTTAACTCAGTCTGCAATTTATGATGTCTATTTCAAAACAAGCAAAAGTTCAAGTGTAAATCAGATTAAATCTTCGCCAATAACGGTATCGAGATCCTTAACTGGTTATGCACAAGATAAAGGTATTTCAAGAACTCTTTTCACAAACCCAACCAATGAGCATTTCAAACTGCTATATCTTGAATCCTTACCATGGTTCATGAGAGTCTATTTGCACTCATTGTCCGTTTCTTGGTCACAGAAGGATGAGATTATTCAATCTATTTACTATTCGCCAGAGGTTGATCGAGAAAGACCTTCTCATATTGAGTTCGAAATTATACTACCACCAAGGTCAAAAATTGCGCTTTCTTATTCGTTCGATAAGTCATTGCTACTTTACGCTGAGTATCCACCAGATGCCAATCATGGTTTTTCCGTTGAGCCTGGTGTAGTGAATGTACTTGAGCCTTTCGCTTATTATTTGAGGACTTCACCTGCACTTTTGACACTACCAACCCCTGATTTTAGCATGCCATATAATGTGATCATCTTGACATCGACAATCATGGCATTATCATTTGGTACCATCTTTAACTTACTAGTTAAAAGGTTAGTGACTGAAGAAGAAGCAGAACTGATAATATCTGAAACCGGGCCACAGGCTATTCTGCAAAAGTTCAAGCTGAATCTGGCATCAAAGCTGACAAAGACAAAAGGCAAATCGAGATTGGATGAAGCTACTGAAAAGTCGGATACTCCCACGTCTATAGATCAATGACGTCTTACTGTATATGTATTAAATTAACGTTATTCACCTTATGAAACAGTGACTCACACTTAAACCTCGCAAATCGGCCGAAATCACTTCAAACCAGTCTCTATATCTCTCATAATTCCTAATAATCCACTGCTGTTATCGATCAACCATTTATCTAGTTCAAGCCAATGTTCTCTCAACTTATTTGATATTGGTAGTTGACCATGATCGGTTGAATTCAGCAAGACATCAAACAATGGGGTCCAGATATCTGCGTGCCAGTATCGTTTTAGATTGTTCGCCAACTTATACTTTGTGCCATCATAAATTGTTTCAATGAAACTACCAAAGAGCATTGTATGAATGATTCCAGCAATTCCATAATAATCAACCTGATAAGTCCAAGTTTCGTTTTTTCTCATTTCTGGACAGTCTTGGTTATCAGTTTTCCAATTTGACTTGAATCTAACATTTTGTGGAAATAATGACATATCTATAGACCTTCCAAAATCTATCAATTTTATACCTCTTGTTTTCCAATCTTTCATTGACTTTCCATAACCATGAACATTATCGCTGAATCTCAACATACAGTTATCAGGCTTCAAATCACTATGCATGATCCCAACGTTATGCAACGCTTCAATAACCTTCAACAACTCAGAAGTTAAAAATATTACAAGGGCTTCATCAACGCTCTTTCCGATGGATCGATAAAGATTGACTATATCAAGAATTGTACCTTGTTTCAAGTAGTCTAGTACCAGATAACTTTCGTCCTTGAATACATGAATCTCATCTGCTCTGATGATTGAATGTAAGACTTCTTGGTTTGCCAATCGTTTTTCAATTTGTTTCAATATGTAAAATTCCCAAGGCGTTGATGGTCTTTGAGCTTTGATTGCTTTAATCTCACCTTTCATGCTCTCAGCCAGATATACTGTTGCAAATCCACCTTCTCCTAACAACGATTTCAGATTGAAAGTGTTACCGTTTCCTTTAAATTCAAGAAAGACGTGTCTAGTTTGCTTCAGATTCAAGGACTTTTTTAATGTATTGATCATTGACATTTCCGAAGAATACTCGTACATTCCATCGTACGACCTTATGGAGGGTTTCAAATCGTTCAATAGAATGTCTTTAAGATTTTCATCAGCAGCATTCACAATACATATTGCTGGTGATGTTGAATCATCTTCTCCTCTTGTGAAGTTAATGCCATTGACTTTTTCGGTTAAATCTCTCACATTGGGCCTCGTTAACTGTTCTGTAAAATTGTTGTCGTAAATCAAATCGTCATCATATTCGTTAATTGTATTTTCATCATAATTGTACTTCTGCTTGAACATTGAGTGTACTTCATGTTTTGCTTCATTAGTAAAAAAGGTAGCGGTAGGAGTGGGACGCTTTTCGATTAATTCTATATGTATAGTTTCATCGAGTTCAGGTTTCTGAATTTTGGGTACTAAAGATTGAAACCCAGGAGATGTAGATGTAATTGGTTGACTTTGTGAAAGTTTCAATTTAGTTCTCATTATTGCTAATGTTTCACTGACGGAAAATTCTTCATCATCGTGATACAATAAATCAAAATTCATGTCAACTTTTTCCTTCTTTTTGCCAGGTATCTCAATAATTTTGAAAACAGGCCCACTAGTTGAATCAGCATCTTTAAAAACTGAAACTTTGTTCAAACAAGTAGTGCTGTTATTTATATTGCCATCTTGTTTTAAAACCTCACCAGCCCAGGGCTTCGATTCCAATCTGTTCTCCTTATTTCGTTGCTTTGTGCTACCAAGCTTACCCCAGCCATCATCTATTCTCAAGCCAGGTTCACCATTTGGATCGCTGAAGACATCCAGTTTTCTCTTCTGGGTTCTAGTTTCTTCTTGTACTGAGAAAAGTGATCCACTTTTCACTGATAATGCAGACCTTACAGGAAAAGCTGGCGATTGTGGTTCTCTGCAAATTTCACCCTTCAGCTGAAGTCTAGCAGAAAATTCACTGTATCTTTTTTTAAGTCTTGATAAAGGTCTAGCTTGTTGTGCAATTCCTTCCTCGTATACTTGCTCAGCTTGAGCATACCTTTCATTAGACTCTAGATAATTTGCATATTCTTCATAATAAGTCGCTAGGGCCTTTCCGATTTCCTTTCTAGCCAAATAAACAAAAATATCCCTTGGATTCTCTGAATACTTCGCATAACTCAACCATACTCGTAGATATCGTGGGTCATTCTTGTAAAAAGAGGCATCTCTGAAATGCGATGTACAACGCTCTAGTACCTGAACCAACCCACTCTCTACCGTCACTCCAGATGGATAGTTTTGAGTGATCCAGTCTATGTATTCTATGTATGGTTGTATTGGGTCGTCTAATTCATCAATTTGTAGTAACTTATCCTCATTTTGAGCTCTTTCAATCTCTTGTTTACTTTTCAGTTGATCGCGTGGTGTGTTGAAAAGTTCTTTTAATGCAGCGGCTGATCTTCCTTCTCTTTGAGGCTCTATATTTTCCTTCTGTCGTTCTATCACATCAAAATCTACTAGATTAGGTTCTGACATCAGGATATCACACTTAGGCCGGTGTTCGCTATTCCTTTTTGAGTTATATGGTTTGTTTACTTTTAGAAATGTTGTTTTCGAGATCTGGTTTTAATTTTGTGCCTCTTTCAGAAACTTCACCATATTTCGGTACGGGCAGAACATTTTAGACTATTTTAATATGATCGTGACATAGAACATATAATCCAAGGTAAAACATGGTGAAAACATATCAAAGAGTGAGCTTTACTATGAGTTTAAAAGGCCAAAATCTCAAAAAAATTTGATCTTGTGTTTGTATTATCCTGATTTTACGAACTAATCATTTTAGGACTAATACACATTAGAAGATCAAGGAAAAAAAAAAAAAAAAAAGAAAAAGATTAATTAAATCAAAAATGTGAATGTTCAAATAACTACTAAATCACTAACATTGAAGACATCGAACAGGAAAAAAAAAAAAAGATAGTATTCTGGGAGTATTCATCTGTTGACTTAACCTTTAAAGATACTAACCCTGATTCCTTTTAGCTTATTGCAAGCTTTTCGAATGGGCTGTCAGTTAGAATATTCAAGAAAAGCCGTAGGCAAGTTTCAACTAATATTACAAAAAAAAAAAAAACTCGAAATTTTATGTGTCAAAAAAAAGCTTTTTTTCCTGATCTTTAATGTGTGTTAATTGGACAAAAATCTATATAAATTGAATAAACCTATATAGTGTAAGAACAACTTTATGATTTGTAAGCACCTTAACTGATGCTAGGGAAATTTGATGGACACTCATTCTGTAATTAATGAGCTTTTAGATTAAGTCATAATAGTTATATAAGGATCTCTTGTCGATTGAAAATATTGGACCAACTCTCCATTACAGTGCTAGTGATTATATAGAATGTACATGATTTAAATATTTGCAGAAAGTGATGATACACTAGCTTTCTGTATTATTTTTTTTTTTGTTTTCAAGTCAGTCAAAAAAAGTGAAAGATTTAAGATTATACTAAACGCATTGTCTACACCAATGGCCTTACAAAATCAGTTTTTCGTGCAATTTTTTTTCATATGTATTTTTTAGTTGTTCGAATGAAATTCTTCTACTTACAAGCTATACTTGAATTGCTATTTCTTGAATCCGTTTTCTTTTAACCAAGTGTTAATGTTTTCGTGATCCCTTTTAACCCAACTAGCCTTGGATCTAATCGTATCCAAAGATTGAGCCAAACCTTGATCGAAACCTTTTGTACCTTTAACATCAAAGAACTTTGTAATTTCGTCGATTTTTGATTCACTTGTAAATCCTGATGTTGCAATAGAAACAACAGAACCTAGCATTGATAAACCAGGTGGTAACTTTTTATATATTTCATCCCAATTGGATTGAACCCATGTCCAAGTAGCTTCGATACCGGTCTTATGAGTACGAAGTCCTTGTAAAGGAATATAGAAATCTTGAGATCTAACAGTACCATCGAATAGGTAACTCAAAGTTCTTTCAATCAATTTTGGATCTTCAAATCTACCAAGAGTTCGCAAGGCTGTGATTTTTTCATCAACGGAAACTGGATCATTATAAATCTTGTAAACTTCTTCATAGTGATCTTCACCACCATTTCTAGCAACTGTGTTGAAAATAGAACCTCTTAAATTTGGATGTATTGCCGATTTGTCACCAGAGATATATCTTTTAAAGGCATCTAATGAGGCTTTCTCAACAGATTTATCACCAGAAGCAGCAGCCGAGGCAAAAAGTGTAGTTTTCAATCTTTGATCTAAAAATGAATCAGATTCTTTAAATTCCCAACCCAACGAATGAATTTTAGCTGATACTAATGATCTTGTAAATTCATTCAAAGAATCTTTGGTAGCTTCATCTTCAAAAATCCAAGCAGCTTTGATTGTAGCAACTCTTGATAAAATTTCATCCCAAACGACAAAATTTTTTTCTTCTTTCCAACCGTTTACTAAAGTTAAAAGATTTGAGGTTGATTGATAACCAGAAACAGACAAGGCACCAGCATCAGCAACTAAACCTGCACGATCTTCAACAGATAACAAACCATCAACACCAGCTTTACCTAATTTTTCCCAGCGTTCAGGTGAATAAGAGGTACGATAGATACCAACTTGATCAGCATTCAATTTGTAGAAATCTAAACCATCATTTAAAGTCAAGGTAGTTTCTCTGGTGTTTAAAACAACAGAGTCATCGATGGAATCTTTTGTTTTCAAACCTAGGAAAACAGGATATATTGTTTCATCCTCTTCAGGTTTAACATCACCAGTGGTTAGGTAACGATTTTGTTTAACATGAATTTGATTTTGAGTAGAATCTTCAGTAACGGTTATAACAGGGAAACCTATTTTTTTAGTCCAAACATCCATAACTTTAACAACATCTTTACCAGATGCTTCAGAAAGAGCTTCCCATAAATCTGAAGTCTTAGTATTACCATACTTGTGTTTTTTCAAATAATTGGAAACACCTTTAATGAAAACATCTTCACCTAACCAACGAGAAATCATTTTAAGTAAAGAAGAACCTTTTGAATAAGAGATTGCATCAAAGATTTGATTAATTTCATCAGCTTTTTTAACAGGGACTTCAATTGGATGAGAAGCTCTTAAAGCATCTAAGGCTAAAGCATGTTGTAAAGAATCTGTAACGTATTGTTCCCAAACTTTCCAATCTGGATAGAATTCATTACAAGAAAACCAAGACATCCAAGTGGCAAAACCTTCGTTTAACCATAAACCTTCCCACCAATCCATGGTAACAAGATTACCAAACCATTGATGAGCCAATTCATGTTGAACAACTTCAGCAACTCTTTGTTTAGTGGCTAAATTTGAATTTTTTTCATCAAATAATAAATCAACAACTCTATAAGTGATTAAACCCCAATTTTCCATTGCACCAGCACTAAAATCTGCAATTGCAACGTTATCAATTTTAGGTAAAGGATATTCAATACCAAAAGTTTTTTCGAAAAATGCTAAAGTTTTAGCAGTTAAATCAGCAGAAAATTGACCTTGCTTTTCTAAACCTGGAGTGGCATAAACTCTAACAGGAATTCTAAATTTATCACTTTCAACATAACGTAAATCACCAACAATAAATGCAACTAAATAAGTTGACATTAATGGAGTTGAGTTGAAAGAAGTAGCCTTTCTACCATCTTTTAACGTTTTAACCTCTTTAACATCCATATTAGATAAAGCGGTTAAATTTTCATCAGATATTAAAGTAATATCGAATACTGCTTTTAAAGCTGGTTCATCAAATGAAGGGAATGCACGACGACAATCTGTAGGTTCCATTTGAGTTGTGGCCAAATATTTAGTCTCTTCACCATCTTTATAAGAAGATCTATAAAATCCAGCCATATTATCATTCAATACACCACTAAATTTGATTTCAAGGGTGATTTTAGAATCTTTAGCAAATGTCTCATTGAATTTAAAAGTCACTGTTTGTACGTCTTTATTGAAAGAGATGTCAGAAGCAGAATTATTATTAATTTGAGCAGAATGAATATCAGTATCAATTGTATTTAAAGTGATATAATCAGTTGATTCATTAACAGCAAGGTCAATTTTAACAGTACCATCGAATTTAAAAGTTGATAGATTTGGATCTAGAGTAACATCATATTTCAAAGGTTTAACATTAGTTGGTAAAACTTCACGGCTTGATGGAACACTATATAAAAAAAAAAACTGTTAGTATATTTATATTATATTTATCAATAGAGAGAAAGAGACACTGGTTTTAAAAAACACAAACACCAACGATTGAAAACTCAAACCGAGAGACGATGATAGTATAACAAGCCAAATAAACAGCCTTAACTTGATATCAGTCATACAATAGAACAAGAATAACTATTGGGTGTTTAGTTTCAAAAGGGGCAAATATGATTTGATACTTACATGGTGGCAGTTCCAGAGTTCAAACAACTTCTACACATTTTGGAATATCTGTGGTATGAATGATGACGAATTTGTTGTAATTGTTGATGTTTTAATATCAATTGAGTTTGTGGAGTTACAATTGACTTTTTATGTTGAAATTGAGTTGATTGAAATGATTGTTGGGGTTTGTACAGTTGATTATAAGTTTGATAATGGGTTTGAGGTTGTTGTTGCGAAATTGAATGTTTTACTTTTGTAATTGCACATCCATGGAGAGAAGCGGTGCCGCGTAACCAAATGGCAACCGGTGTAAGAGTAGTGGTGGTGGTGCGAATTTTAGAGAAGATCGTGGCAGCGGCGGCGGCGGCGGCGGCGGCGGCACCAGAGGAGACATTTGGGCTGAAAATAAGCATAGTGGGTAGAAAAATGAGTTGAGTGTGTGTTTAATTAACTCAAAGTCTATATGTCAAACACTCTAACAAATCCCCGTATTTGTGATATTTCTATGTCTATCTGTTTTAATCTCTCCACAGTTGTATAGATCTCAAAATTGTTGTAGTTACCTTTTTGTATTTATCTTTTAACAATTTAGAACGACCTACTAGAATATCGCTATTTTTTCTCTTAATTTTTCCAGTTGTTAGTTTTAAATTTTTTCCTTCTTTCCTTCTAAATTCGCACAAACTTGAATGAAATTGATTAAAAAAAAAAAAAACAACGAAAGATTGAAAAGCCGAAATGTTCAAGTTTTCAAAAGGTTCAACAAACAAATAACAACTAGCAAACAAAAAGCTTACGTTTTAATTGGTCTTTCAGGTGATTCAATAGCCGTTGGTAAACGTAACCCTGGCCATATTGATATACAACTATTAGTCAAGTAACAGATTGTATATATATATATATATTATCATTATGGTATGTAGTACTTTTTAACACCTCAATTGAAGGTGGTTGTAGGGGGATTTTATTACTAACGCAGAGTCAACAGGGAATCTCTACTGGTCTTCCTCAAGGATGGAGTGTTAGAACTTCACGTAAACATAACAGAGATTATTACTTTAACGAATCAACAAAGGAATCGTTATGGGAGTTACCTCCAGGTACAGATTTAGAACAATTTAAAAAATATCAAAATCAACCAAAACAAGTACGTGCAAATCATCTTTTAATTAAACATAAAGGTTCAAGACGTCCAGCTTCATGGAAAAATGAAAATATAACAATAAGTAAAGAAGAAGCCATTGAAATTTTAAATGGTCATTTACAAAAGATAAAATCTGGAGAAAAAACGTTAAGTGAAATTGCATTAACTGAAAGTGACTGTTCATCACATAAAAGAGGTGGTGATTTAGGTGTATTTGGTAAAAATCAAATGCAACCACCTTTTGAAGATGCAGCTTTTGGATTAGAAATTGGTGAAATTAGTGGTATTGTAGAAACAGATAGTGGTGTTCATCTTATAGAGAGAACTAGTTGAATTCTACTACAATATATATATATATATCTGTTGTTCTTATTGCCTGATCTTAATGTGTATTAGCTGGATAAAATTTTTTATATGAAACTTATATAATGTAAAACTAACTTCATAGTTTAGTGGTTCAATTTACCACTTAATGCAACTTGGGGTTACTTGAAGAGAGTTTTGAGCAAGTTTTCTGGAGATATAAATTTTCCATTTCCTTTTGATTGGTCGTCCACTGATAAATCAGTTTTTTTTTACAGAATTCAGTTATCTTCAAAGACCAAATTATCCTTCACTATGAACTGTTTATAGACAATTTTATGCACCGTATTAAAAGATCTATTGTTCTTCTTTTGTATCTCTGCACAACATTTAAAATCATAAACTATTTGATTCGTTGCAGATTTCACATGTGATTTGTCATTAATCTTTTTGTTAAGTCTATTTAAAATTTTTTCACCTTCAAATGTCCAAGGTATAACAACTTTACCATTCCAATTATTATAAACTTCTAAATTAATCATTGAATTTATCTCATGATAATTGGGTTCAATTATATCATATTCTGAAAGTTCATCTAAATTTCTAGAAATTTTTTTAGCATTGTTAAAATCTCTATAAAATTTAATTGATTTAATCTCATTTGTGAAACTTAAAACAAATTGATTAACTTCTAATCTAACTCTTAATGTATGAATTCTTTTGTTAAAATTTGTTGTACCAATTCTTCCCCATTGTAAAGTATAAGATCTTTTTTTTTTACCTAAAAAAGGCTCTATTATTTCAAATGGTATAAATTGATCTTCATGATGAACTAACCAATGAAGTAATTTATCATCTTTAAAATTCAAATCATAATGTTTACAAAGATCGTTACGTATTTGAGCACTATCTTTAATACTTGTATATCTTCCAACCAAACATTTTATCTTCCCCAAAGTATTGTTATAGTCTTGTAATTTGTATATGTTCAATTGGGTAGAGTTGAGTTCCACTACTACCAACGACCATCTTTTATCACTTTCAGCTCTTAATGGTGCTTCAAGTTCCTTTTTCCATAGTACTATATCAAATAATTGCAAAGCTGGTTTGTAGACAGGTAGTATTTCATTTAAGCTTTGATTTTCAAAAAGTGAGGAATAAGCTGGTAGTTGCATTTATGTTACAGAAATAGAGTATAAGTTTGTATACTAAAATATAAAACACATTGTTGATCTAAAAAGTAGGATATAACTTGATATTTATATATTTTTATTCATATAAATCATATTGGTTAAAACTAATTGTAAAAGCTTATTATGCTTGGCGGATATTGGTATTTTTGAACTCAATAATTCCAGGTATGCTTAAAGGTGAACAGATCTACAGACAACCATGAAAAGTTGGGTTGAAACTATACAATTTGTATAGATAATAACACCTAAAGATCAGGAAAAAATAAATGAAAAAAACCACTTTTATATATATAGATTACAAATCAAATTGATGAAAATTAAAAATAAAAGCTTATCATAGCTAAATTATGCTTGGCGGATATTTGCAGTTTGAACTAAAGCATTTTAATTGGACGTTGTAGTGGAGAAAGCCACTTTTTTTTTGTTTATTATATATAGAAAAGTTCCAAACTAATCCCGTTATTTCCCTTTGAAATATAAACTTTTTCAACATAATAAAGTTAAAAATATAATAAAGTTAAATGCTGCAGAGACTAAAATTTCATAGACTTAAAAAAGTTGAGACTAAATAAAAAAAAAAAAGAATTAAAAAGTTCTGTGAAAAAATACTGTTTTTGTATTATCTAATGTTTATATAATCACAGGCTAAAAGGAGAAAAAATCTCCATAGGGAAAAGTGTCAATCTCTTTTTAACCGCGGCCTAAAGGTATTTTTCCTTCCAAGTGTCTTCGTTTTTTCATTACTGAATTGATAATCTTTATTGTATAGCTCAAAGATTCGACATATAGTTGTTTCAAATTCATCAGGTTTGTTGTTTTCTTACAAAGTTTGTCTTTTCATTCCATTACAAACATACCCAATTGTGTAAGAGCATTTCTTACTTATAAGATCTATTATCCATTGGTTAAATTAGATATAATTTTATATGTCAGGTTTAAAGAAATCAGCTACAAAGGGCTTTAGATATTTTTCTAGTTTGGAAAAGGTTTTAGCTTTAAAACCAACACCAAATAAAAAAGACACTTTTACAAATGTCGAAAGATTATACGTTCCACCAGGTGCTCGTGGTGTTTTCGGTGGTACAATTGTTGCTCAATCTTTAATAGCTGCAACTTCAACAGTTCCCGAAATTTATATTCCTCATTCACTTCATTCTTATTTCTTACTTGGAGGTGATCCATCAAAACCAATAGACTATAAGGTTGATAGATTAAGAGATGGTAATACTTTTGTATCAAGACAGGTTAAAGCTTATCAAGATGAAACTTTAATCTTTACTCAAAACGTTTCATTCATTGCTTCCAAGTCAAAGAGAAAACTAACAAATCAGTTATATCATTCTAAACCTATACCAAAAGATATTAAATTTAATGACTTTGTTAGTCCACTTGATATCTATAAAAAATCTTCATTATCAGCTGTTTTAGTACCAAAATCCAAACGTGATAATGAATTAATTTTGAAAAGATTTTCACACGGTGCTTTAGAAACTTTATTACCTCCAGATTATTATGAATTTGATCAAGATCCGTCTAAGGCTCCACATGATTTTGAATCATCAACATATATTAGAGTAAGAGAACCAATAAAGGATCCACGTTTCCACTATGCTGCATTGGCTTACTATTCCGATTCTCAATTCTTACCAATATCATTAAAATTCCATAATAGACAAATTTACTCTCCTGTCATGAGTGTTAGTTTAGATCACGTTATCTATTTCCATAAACCATTCAATGCAAATGATTGGAAATTGTTCAAAGTAAATCATCCAAGATCAGGATTTACAAGAAATTACGTTCAAGGTGAAATTTATGATGATAAAGAATTGGTTGCTACTGTGTCTCAAGAAGGATTTGTTGTTGTTAATGATGAATTGCTACCTCCACCAACGCTGAAGTCAAAACTATGAACGATTTTTCATTGCTAAAACATGTAAAGATAACTGTTTAGGCTATAGAATTTTTTTAGTTAATAGTACAGGATCCATTATATTCTCACCTTCACCAGATAACACTTATCACGATATGTCTCAGTGTGTAACATCTGTACATGACTACAATGATAATTCACTTTACTCTAAATAATCGTAACATTTTCTTTTATGTTGAAAAACTCATAATGTCATTATAAAACTTCTATTTCATCTTTTTTATGCTTTTTCCCACTTTCTATTAATTTGATCACTTTGTTGAGAAGTAATCTAATGAAAAAACACACACACATCTAACACCCCCCCCCTTTAAAATAAACCTTCAATCTCACCGTCTTCATTAACTTCAACATTCATAAACCCACAATGAGTTGGTAAACCTGGAATAGTTTGAATTTCTGCAGCCAAAGCATATAAATAACCAGCACCAATACTTGCTCTAACATCTCTAATTGGGAATTTGAATCCTGTTGGAACACCTTTCAACAACGCATCATGTGATAATGAGTATTGTGTTTTAGCAATACAGATTGGTAACTTGTCAAATCCCTGTTTGGTGTATAATTCAATCTTCTTTGCAGCTTCCGGTGAAAATTCAACTTCACTAGCACCATACATGATTTTAGCAATGGCACCAATCTTGTCTTCAACTGAAGCGTCCAAGTCGTACAAAAATTTGAAATCTTGTGGAGCATTCGATGCTTTGATAACACCTTCAGCTAATGCAATGGCACCTTTACCACCTTCTTCCCAATGGTTAGAAACAATGGCATCCAAAGCACCAGCTTCTAAAGAATGTTTTTTAATAACTTCATGTTCTTTATCAGAGTCAGAACTCATCTTGTTGATAGCAACAACAACTGGTAAACCATAAACTTTAGCATTTCTAATATGTTTTTTCAAATTTTCACAACCTTTTTCTAAAATTTCAACATTTTCAGTCAAATATTCAGCTGGTAATGGAGCACCAGCTTTAACTTCAGCACCACCACCATGAACTTTCAAAGCTCTAACAGTAGCAACAATAACAACGACATCTGGTGTTAATCCAGAAGATCTAGCTTTAATGTTAATAAATCTTTCACCACCCATGGTGAAATCAAATCCAGCTTCTGTAACAACGTAACCTTCTTCAGCATTTGGATTTTCTGGATCAGTACCAGCCAATTTTAAAGCCATTTTATCAGCCAAGACTGAATTAGCACCAATTGAGATGTTAGCAAATGGACCAGCATGGATGAAAACTGGAGTGCCTTCCAAAGTTTGCATGATGTTTGGTTTGATGGCATCTTTTAACAATGCGGTTAAAGCACCTGCAGCACCAATGTCTTCACAGGTAACAGGTTCACCACTTTTAGAAGCTGCAACAACAATTTTTCCTAGTCTCTCACGTAAATCGCTCAATGAATTAGACAAGGCTAAAACTGCCATACATTCAGATGCAACAGAAATATCAAATCCAGTTTTTCTTGTGAACCCACGTTCAGTTGGCGCTTCACCAATGGTGATTCCACGCAAGTGTCTATCGTTACAATCAACAACTCTTCTCCATGTGATCGTTTCTTCATCAATGTCTAGTCTTGTAAATCTAGAAGCCTCTTCCGGAGTTAAATCATCAGGATTTGTTTTATCAATTCCAAGTTTTGCTAATCTTCTTAACATTGATTTGGTAAAAGTTCTAACACCCTTTTTAGCTGGTACCAATCTTTTATACAATGGACCATCTTTTTGAGTAGATTCATGGAAAATTCTTGTATCAATTGCAGCGGCTAATAAATTGTTAGCCATTGAAATAGCATGGATATCACCAGTAACATGCATGTTGAATTCATCCATAGGAATAACTTGTGAATAACCACCACCAGCAGCACCACCTTTGATACCAAAAGTTGGACCCATTGAAGGTTGTCTAACATTAGCAAAGGCACGTTTGTTTAAATGAGCACCTAAAGCTTGAGCTAAACCAACAGTTGTAGTAGATTTACCTTCACCTAATGGAGTTGGGGTGATACCTGTAACTAAAACATATTTACCATTCTTTTTGTTCTTTAGACGATCTAATAAGTCTAATTTGACTTTTGCCTTATAGGAACCATATGGTTCTAATTCTTTTGGTAAAATACCCGATTCTGAAGCAACTTCAGTGATATGTTTTGGAGTTTGTTCTCTTGAAATTTCGTAATCTGATGGAACTGGAGTTTGTAATTTCAATTTCAATGGATTATCAAAATAGTTCTCACCTTTTGAATTCAATTCATAGAATCTTTTGGCAGAGATGATAACGTTGTCTAACAACATGGCAACAGTCATTGGACCAACACCACCTGGAACTGGAGTAATTTTAGAAACAACTGGTAAAGCGCCTTCAAAATCAACATCACCTACTAATCTTGATCCAGATTTTTTAGTTGAATCATCAATGTAGTTAGTACCAACGTCAATTACAACAGCACCTTTTTTCAACCATTCACCTTTAACGAAATTTGGTTTTCCAATTGCACTAACAACAATATCAGCAATTTTCAAATGAGCTTCAATGTTATTAGATTTAGAATGTAAAGTGGTGACAGTTGCATTTTCTTCTTTTAATAGATTAGCAACTGGGGCACCTACAATTTCAGATCTACCCAATACAACAACATGGGCACCTTCAATAGTCACCTTTGATTGATGTAATAGTTCAATTATACCCTTTGGGGTACAAGGAATAAAATTTGGCTTACCACCTTTCTTATACAATTCCCCAACATTAAATGGACCAAATCCATCAACGTCTTTAGATGCAGCAACTGCACTGGTAATTTTTGTTTCGTCTAATGATTTTGGTAATGGTAATTGAACTAAAATAGCATGAACAGAAGAATCTTGATTCAACTCCTC
This sequence comes from Taiozyma peoriensis, assembly GCA_030574875.1. Taxonomy (NCBI): domain Eukaryota; kingdom Fungi; phylum Ascomycota; class Saccharomycetes; order Phaffomycetales; family Wickerhamomycetaceae; genus Taiozyma; species Taiozyma peoriensis. The sequence goes on from JAJMFM010000024.1 coordinate 31,264, forward strand.
AATTTGATTCAAAAGATCTTGTTGAGAAATATCTTCAGGTAAAACTTTAGCAACGGTGGAAATGTTGGCCTCCACAGCAGCTTTCAACTTCATCTTGACATAGGTGGAAGAATCTGGTCTTGAACCAACTTGAATGATGTACAAAGTTGGCTTGAACGAGGCATCTTTAGATTGAATATCAGAAACTTCTGAATGGATTCTTTCACGAATCTGTTGGGCAATGAGTTTACCGTCAATTAATTCAGCACTCATTGTAGCAGCAATATTCTAAAGAGGGAAAAAAAAAGATACAGAAACAACTTATGTTGGTATAAATTGGTAGCGGTTACCAATAGATCGAAAATTGATTTAAAATTCCAACCCTATTTTCCCAAAATTTTTCTGAGATATGAAGGAGAAGCGAGTCAGAACTCCAAGCTGCCAAAATACGAAAAAAATTAAATTGACATGTGACTCTGGAATTAATGGGTGTTCGAAACGAAAAAAAAAAAGTTGAATAAAAAGCTAAACGATAACATTTTTCGCGCAAAAGAAGAGACTCATTATTTTGCGATAGTTCGTGGTCTGTTCTTCAAAGGGTCTCACCATATTTCATGTAAATCGCTAGTGACTTTGATCGATTTTTATCCCAAGAATAGGCTTGGTGGAAGGTCCTTGAAAGAATTTGGAATGTCATGTGTAAATGTGAAACGATTTTGAATCACCTAAGTGATATTTGCCTATTTTATTACCTGATTTATGCCTCTATTAATATAGCGCGTATACCAATTGATAGACATACCAATTGATAGACATTTTGCTGGTCATCTTTATATACGCTTCGCGTGATTCTCGAAAAATCTCAAAAGGGTCCGCAGCAAATGTCTATAAAAAGTCTTGTTATTATTGTTTTGTTGCTGCTTGTTTCAATGCAAGTTACTCTACAATTAGTAGTTAAGTCCGAAATTTTTAACACTTTTAACTGAATTTTGAAAGCTTCAATACAAATCTTGAAAGTTGTGATTTTAAAGGCCAACGATACAGGTTGTCATTAGAATATGAAAACTAAGCCTTAGAACACCCTCACATTAGATAAACTCTTTGCTCATGAAATGTCTTGTTTTTTTAAATGTTAAGCTGCTAAAATTGACGTAATTAAGTACTCAATCAATTTAGTGGATTTAAGGGATACTTCGGTTTTTACATTTCACATTATCAGCTGATCATGCATTCTCCTCTGCACTTGGCTTAAATAGGAATGAAATGTTAAAGTTTTCTTGTGTCAGAGCTTTTAAAATTACTCTGATCGGGGGTTTAACCGATCGGACTTATTTTTTCTGCGACTAAAAAGACACCAAAACTGAAGAAGTTGAAATCATCAATTCTAATTTATGCACTAACGCATAGCCTAATCTTAGCCTCAGCAATGTATTAAATTCACCACAGAATATATATAAACAGATGTCCCAGCCTAAATCTCACATTAGCATGAAAGGCTTATTTTCTTTTCCAAAAATCAAGCAAACTGCATGTCAAAATCACCTAATTTGCAAGAGGATGCTGATTTTCAGCATTCTGATGAAAGGTATGAGGGTTATACAGAAAAAGTTGGTATTGAAGTACAGAATCTAGCTCGAACGATAACAAATGCTTCACAAGATAATTTAGGAAGACTAGAGTCTTACAGCAACATTTCAAGATCTACTTCAATTGTTCCAGGTATAAATCCAATGGATGGAAATGGTTTGGAGCCTAGATTAGATCCAAACTCACCTGATTTCGACTCAAAGTATTGGATTAGAAATTTCAAATCTTTTCTAGACAAAGACCCTGACCACTACAAGCTCTACTCTTTAGGTGTTTCATATAAAAACTTGAGAGCTTCAGGTACTGCAACTGATGCTGATTATCAGTCAACAGTATTAAATTCACCGTACAAATTTGCTTCCAATGTGTATAAAAAATTCTTTTCATCAAAAGAGCAGAAAGCTGCTGCACAATTTGATATTTTAAAACCGATGGATGCGAATATAAAAGCGGGTGAACTTGTTGTTGTGTTGGGTAGACCAGGTTCTGGGTGCTCTACATTATTGAAAACTATTGCTGCTCAAACACATGGGTTTAACGTTGCTAAAGAATCAGAAATTTCATATTCAGGTCTATCACCTGTGGATATTCAAAAACACTATAGAGGTGAAGTCATCTACAGTGCTGAATCAGATGTTCATTTTCCACACTTAACAGTTGGTCAAACTTTAAACAATGCTTCTAGTTTTAGAACTCCTCAAAACAGAATACCAGGTGTCACAAGAGAATTTTATGCTCAAGCTATGACAGATGTCTACATGGCAACATACGGTTTATCTCATACTAAGCATACCAAAGTTGGTAATGAATTAGTTCGTGGTGTTTCTGGTGGTGAAAGAAAAAGGGTTTCAATTGCAGAAGTCTCTCTATCAGGATCAAGACTACAATGTTGGGATAATGCCACTAGAGGGCTAGATGCTGCTACTGCATTAGAGTTTATCAAAGCTTTAAAGACGTCATGTGATATTTTGGAAACAACAGCTTTGATTGCCATCTATCAATGTTCTCAAGATGTTTACGACATATTCGATAAAGTATCTGTGCTGTACGAAGGTTATCAAATTTACTTTGGTGCCGGGGACAAAGCAAAGGAATTCTTTGTTGAAATGGGTTACGAATGTCCAGCTCGTCAAACTACTGCTGATTTTTTAACTTCAATTACTTCACCAAGAGAGAGAGTTGCTAAAAAAGGTTTTGAAAATAAAGTTCCTAAAACTCCAAAGGAGTTTGAACAATATTGGAAAGCATCTCCACAGTACAAAAAGTTGATTCAAGACATAGATGAAACATTTCATTATAACATAGCAAACAACGTTAAGGCTACTATCAGTGATGCTCACATTGCCAAACAATCAGATCATATCAAATCAACGTCACCATATACAATTTCATATGCTATGCAAACCAGATATCTAGTCAAGCGTGAATATCAACAAATTCGTAATGATTTAGGATTCAATGTATTTCAAGCGGTAGCTAATGGTTTAATAGCATTTATTATTTCTTCAGTCTTTTATAATTTAGCAAAAACATCTGGTACACTAAACGCTAGAAATGCTGCCATGTTCTTTTCAGTTTTATTCAATGCATTTTCTTCAATGTTGGAAATCATGACACTTTACGCAGCAAGACCAGTCATTGAAAAACACAAGAGCTATGCTTTATACCATGCTTCAGCAGCCCAATTAGCATCAGTTATCTCCATGATACCGTTCAAAATTTTCACCGCTGTTATCTTCAATCTGGTCTACTACTTTATGGTTAATTTCAAAAGGGAAGTTGGGGCATTCTTCTTTTACTTTTTGGTTAATGTCACTTCGACTTTTACAATGTCTCATGCCTTTAGAATTACTGGTGCTTTTTCAAAGTCGATAGCTGAAGCTTTAGTCGTGGCACATGTTGTCCTATTAGCTTTGTCTCTTTTCGTTGGGTTCAGTATTCCGGTTGATTATATGCTTGGTTGGTCAAGATGGATTAACTATATCAATCCTTTGGCCTACGCATTTGCAGCTTTGATGGCAAATGAGTATGATGGTGTTACTTTTGAATGTTCTTCTTACATTCCAAGATCCCCACTGGATGATGCTTCATTACCAGGAGACTCATTTATTTGTAATTCTATCGCTTCTATTGCTGGAGAAACCACTATTGATGGTTCAAGATACGTTGCATCAGCTTTCCAGTATTATGGTAAGCATAAATGGAGAAACTTTGGCATCACTTTGGCATATGCAATTGTCCTATTGGTTCTTTATTTAGTTGGTGCCGAATACAACGAGAGTGCAAAGCAAAAAGGTGAAGTTATTCTTTTTCAAAGATCGACATTAGCCAAGTTGAAGAAGCAGCGTGGTGCAGTCACTAACGATATCGAGGCAGGGTCTGAAAGAGATATTACTCAACAAATTGAATCCGATGATGAACAAGATGTTAATGCCATTGGAACTGGTAAGGATATCTTTCACTGGAGAGATGTCCACTATACCGTTAAAATTGGTAAGAATGAAAACCGTGAAATCTTAAATGGTATAGATGGATGGGTCAAACCTGGAACCTTAACTGCATTGATGGGAGCTTCTGGTGCTGGTAAGACTACGTTATTGGATGTCTTAGCTAATCGTGTAACAACGGGTGTCGTTACAGGTAATATGTTTGTTAATGGTCGTTTGAGAGATTCTTCATTCCAAAGATCAACTGGGTATGTTCAACAACAAGATTTACACTTGTCTACTGCAACTGTTCGTGAAGCGTTGTTGTTTTCTGCCTACCTAAGACAACCAGCTGAAGTTTCCAAAGCTGAGAAGGCAAATTACGTCGAAACGGTGATTAGGCTTTTGGATATGGAGCGATATGCTGATGCTATCGTTGGTGTTGCAGGTGAAGGTTTAAACGTTGAACAAAGAAAAAGATTAACCATTGGTGTTGAGTTAGCTGCTAGGCCAAAACTTTTGTTATTCTTGGATGAACCTACCTCTGGTTTGGATTCTCAAACTGCTTGGTCCATTTGTCAATTGATGAGAAAACTAGCCAACCATGGTCAAGCCATTTTATGTACCATCCATCAACCTTCTGCCATTTTGATGCAAGAATTCGACAGATTGTTGTTCTTAGCTAAAGGTGGTAGAACTGTTTACTTTGGTGATTTGGGTGAGAACTGTCAAACTTTAATTAAATATTTTGAAAGTCATGGTTCTGCAAAATGTCCTGCTAGTGCCAACCCAGCCGAATGGATGTTACACGTCATTGGAGCTGCACCAGGCTCTCATGCTATTCAAGATTATCATGAAGTTTGGTTAAACTCTACACAACGTGCAGACGTTTTGAGAGAATTGGAAAATATGGAGAGAGAATTAACTAAACTTCCTCATGATGATGCAGCTGGTCACAGAGAATTTGCTGCCCCATTAGCATCACAGATCCTCCTTGTTACTCAAAGAGCTTTGGTACAATATTGGAGATCCCCTTCTTACGTTTGGTCGAAAGTATTCTTAGGAGTCTTTTCTGCAATCTTCATTGGATTTTCCTTTTTCAAAGCTAATCTTTCGATTCAAGGTTTACAAAATCAAATGTTTGGTTTGTTCATGTTCATTATTGTCTTTAATCCATTGGTTCAACAGATGTTACCAAACTATGTCAAACAAAGAGATTTATATGAAACTAGAGAGCGCCCATCAAAATCATTTTCTTGGAAGGCATTTTTATGCGGTCAGATCTTGACTGAAATGCCATGGAATATCTTTGTTGGAACTCTATCATTCTTTTGTATCTACTATCCACCCGGTTACTATCAAAATGCAGTTCCTCATGGCACTGCTCAAGTTGATGGTAGAGGTGCTTATGCATGGTTCTTATCTGTTTTATTGTTCGTCTATACTGGGACCATGGCACATTTCTGTGCTGCAGGTTTAGAATTGGCAGATTCTGCTGGTAGTGCAGCGTCATTAGCATTTACAATGTGTTTGATCTTCTGTGGTGTTTTACAAAGTCCAACAGCCTTACCAAGATTTTGGATTTTTATGTACAGGCTCTCACCAATGACATATTTTATTGATGGATTTTTATCAAATGCTTTAGCCAAAAGCAATGTCACATGTGCTGAAAATGAGTTAATTAAAGTTAATCCAGCAAATGGTGAAACTTGTGCTGAATGGTTTTCTGAATATCTTACTAGAGTAGGAACTGGCTATTTGCTTGATGAAAATTCAACTACAAATTGTGAATTTTGTCCAATTAGTAACACTAATGATTTTCTAAGAGGTTTACATTTGAATTATGATCTAAAATGGAGAAATGTTGGTATTTTTTCCTGCTATATTGTATTTAACATTGCTGGTACATTCTTCTTATACTGGTTAGCAAGAGTTCCAAAAAAGAACAGCAGAGTTCAAAATGAAGCTGCACCATCTAGTACACATGTAAAGTCAAGTGAATCAGATGAAAAAATAACCCTATAACAGTTTTGATTCAGATATTATGATATCATAGACATTCAAACTTAATTACATTCTGTCTTTCAAAAATCTGTAATTATCGTAGAGTCCTACCTACGTTTACGTCTGTTGAAAGTGCATACAGAAGACATTAGAGGAAGTAAAACAGATCGTTTTGCGCTTCGACCTTTTGCACCAGTGCTGCTAGTAATGTTATTAGATCCAGCTTTGATATACTTTAAGCTGATAAAATTGCTCTGTTCAAACATACATCAATATCGTACCGCCCAATCATTGAAAGATGGATATAAAGCATAACAGAATCTGTACTTCACAATTACTATAGCTACCAAGTTCTTAAACTGTATGACATTTACACGGATGCACTTCCCTCGTTGCTTTTATTAAAATTATACGACTTAGATTGGAGCCTTGAGCCATTAAGGCAGAGAGAGTTGAGTCTTATACATACTGCAGGCGATACGTTTTCCTCTTTAACGGAACGATTCAACGGATCGGGGTAAGAAATTTTGAAAGGTCGGGTTGCGGCGTTTTAGTTGGCCTAGTTTCCCCATGTGCTGCCGCCGTGCTTTTTTGTTGCCCTCCTTCCACAAAGAAGGGCCACCCACCACCAGTTCCAGTGAACCATCTCTCACCAAATCTCCTTGTAAAGTCCATCTCTACACAACAATTTTTCCATATTTTTGTTCGGTTTCTCTTTATTCATTGAGCCTAGAATCTTAAAGTCCTTTCCCTTTGCTTTTTAGAACAAGTAGATGATAGTCTAGGTCTAGAACTTTCATGCAGCGGTTAATTTATAGAAACAATTGTCTATTGCTAAAAGTATAAGAAAATAATGGGAAAGCATTAATTGGCTGTTCAGTGCATGTACCTTTTTAGCTTTACCGTCTAAAGAAGGATTCTTTTGAAAATTTTTAATAATAATAATCCCGTATAAATATAAAAATTGTGCTAAAAACTATTGAATATTCATATCTTGAAAACTTCAAATCTTGTGTCAACCAATTGAAACGGTTTAAATCTCTCTTATACAATCATCTCATGTAATCTAAAGTGTAAGCTTTTTCATTAGAATTTCTCAAATTTTTTCTCCTCTTTTTGGTCTTTGGCCTTTCAATATTATTATTATTATTCTATACAATTGTACCTGGCTGCAGCAGAAGCAGCAGCAGTATAGCACATTTTTTCCAGATTATCTGTTAAAAAATTTGTGACGGGATAAGACACGACAGACAGAACAAAGACGTTAGCCAAGCAACAACAAGCAACAATATAGTCTACAAATAAAACTGGGCTTGGTTGTGAAAATTATAAAACTATCTTGGGTAAGACTGGACCCTTAGGCAAAAAATCTGAGACATTTAATTACGAGTTTGTACTTTTTACATTCAACTAATATATATGGTATATATACGATATCAATTTCCTGAAAACTTTGTTAAAATTTATTTAAATTTTTAACTAACAGTTAATCATTTACCATTTAGTTAGAGCAAAATAACTGTTCATTCAATCCATAGATTTTTTTTGGTTATCCCTGTTATTCATTCCTTTAACTAATACTTCCCAACAGTTGGTGATCCTTCAAAGATTATTATTATATACAGCCCATTACCATCTTCATACACAAGATGGGTTACAATGTATCGGATCTTAAAGAAATCGAACCTCAGACGTTAAGACAATGGTTTAGTAAAGGCCGTTCATCCAATGGATCTGGACAATTTTCCATTGTAGATGTTCGTGATAGTGATTATATTGGAGTAAGTATTAAAGAGATACATAATTTTAAATCTCTATACTAACAACTAATAACTTTAGGGTCATATAAAGTCTTCCATCCATTTCCCTTCATCGCAACTAACGTCATCAGCATTTGACAAGATTATCACCACGGTAAAAAATTCAGATGATATTGTATTCCATTGTGCCTTGTCACAACAAAGAGGTCCTTCTGCAGCATTGAAATTCTTGAGATTAGTTCAAGATGGGTTTTTAAATGATAAAAACGTTTATGTGTTGAAAGGTGGATTTGTTAAATGGCAAGAATTATACGGTGAGGATAAAGCTGTCACTGAAGATTACGTTAGTGATATTTGGAAAAATGGATATTAAATTTGCCGCTCTTTCCTTATTTTTTCAATTCCTCTTTTCTATCTTTATTATATCTATAAGTCATCTATATACTTTTCTCATTCGTTATAACATTTCCTGCTTCTTAACGCTTTCTATGTCATTGTTTAATTAATTATGTTCTAATAACCATTAATATCCACTAAATACCATCACCTCAATAGATCATTTTGTAGATTTAACCTATAAATGAATTATCATTTTCACCACTTCATATTAATGCAAATGAGTCATTATGAAGTCATTATGAAGATCAAATCATTTCAAAACAAGGTTGATCTTTAAAATTTTAGTGCAAAATAATTCCTACAAAGTGTCTTTGATACACTTTTAGTTGATATGTTCAAATATTAGAACTACAAAAGCTATCCATAGTAAAAACCTGTACTCAATATGCCGAAAAAACCAAAATCATAAATGAAATATAAACAAATTTTACAATCAAGTCAAAGTCTCTTGATCATCACCATTATCGCTTTCATTGTTGACAACTTCCTTTTTCACTTTTGTTTGTTTCTTTGGAGTTGTATTTTCAACTTTCAAAAGTTCAAAATCATCGCTATCACTATCATCACCACCATTTGCAATTTTCCCATCTTCATCTACATTGGTATCATTCTTTGTTATAGCAGAGTCCTTATCATTTGATACTAATTCCTGATCATTCTTTTGCATCCAGTCTTTGAAACTATCAATGAATGAAGGTGATTTAGTTATTCTTTTCCTCTCTTTAGGCTTCTTAAAGCTTTTCTTATTACTATTGTTCCCTGATTTCGATATCTTATCACCAGTGAAACTAGCAGCAAATTGCTCTGCAGGTCCATTTCCTTCATATTCATTGTCATTGTTATCACCATGATCTTCATCATCATCATCATCATCGTCGTCGTCATCTTCATCATCATCGTCTTCATCTTGAATATTTTCAAGTTCTTGGAATTGATCAAGTACACGCCTTCTTAACCTTTCATTTTGTTGTAATAATTTATGCTTGTTACGTTCTTTTAAAACGGATTTTTTCAACAAATATTCACGAACTTCAAAGTATAAATCCCTTGAAGCATTATTTATATTGTTATTGGTCTTTTTCCAATAAGATCTAAACTCATTGATATGTTTCTTAAATTCTAATTCATTTTTTTTAAACCAACTAACGTTTAACTCTTGTCTTGTTGCACCTCTTGCAAAATTTCTCATTAAATACTTGTCATAATCTCTAATGATTTTAGTGATGATATCACTTGTTGAAATTCCTTCTGTTCTTTGAGTTGTTAAAAACATTCCCTTTTCCTTTATTGGTTTATAGATATCATCTGAATCTGATGATGCATATGGTAAATCATCATGAGCAACGTAGTCAATTCTATGCTTATCCAAAAAATCAGTTGTAACACACCATGGAGCATCTGGTATAACTTCATCAACCCATTTACAATGTTTTAAAGTTTCACAACGTTGATAATCTGAAAGTACCGTTAAACCTTTCCTCTTATGAGTTTCAACATCATTTGGTATCCCACAAATCAATTCAACATTTGGTAAAGATTTTTTAGATTGTTCTAGTTGTCTCATATGACCTAAATGGAACAAATCAAATACACCATCGGCATAAACTCTAACAGGACGATCAGTTGGTGGTATGTTAAATCTATAACCAATTGGTCTAAACTTTCTATACTCTTCAGGTAATTCAGCATCATATTTAGCCTCGTTTTCAACGAATTGAATTCTTTCAGCATCCAATTCAGTCTTTCTTTTCTTACTTAGATGCTTTGGATTGGTTGAATCACCATCATTATCATCCGAATTACTAGCTGTAGTATCATCATTGGTATGTTCGTTATTTTGAGGCAATGAATCAACATCGGAAGAATCTACATCGTGCTGTCTTTTTCTGCTAAATAGATTGGTTATGGAAGCTGTTCTCAACAAGGATGCAGCAGCACTGGAAGAGTTTCCATCATGATCTTGCGACATTGTGAAGTAAAGTAATTGACTAAAATATCATCAATTCCATTTTACAACAAGGGTTTAAAAAGAGCCCTTTACATTTTTCAAATATTTTGACTAAAGCTGGAAAGAAAAAAAAAAAAAAAGCAAGGCAAATGAGATGATGTTTTTTTAGCTGATTCACATGTGAAATTCGCAACCGAGCACATTCACGTGAAAAAGTTCAACTTCCGGTTAAAATTGGTATTTGTATCTTTTGTAGCTATAAAGAAAAAAATACATAGTGAATAGAAATTATCACGTGATCAATGAAAAAAAAGCTCATATTTGCACATTCCATCTTTTATTCCACATTTGAACCCTGTTTTAACATAAACTTGTCAAGTTAATAGATATTAAATGTAAATATTGTGAAATTTCAACACCTTTTTTTTCCATTCCATGTGTACCTTTGAACGAAATGCTCTGGCCTATTACAGTTTGGTTCAAAACTATCTCAACATGACTTATATTTATTAATTAGTGTAGAATAATAAGATATAACCAATTAAAATCAATTAAAGATGGGTGTTTTTTTTTTTTTACAGAACAAAGTGAAATTACATGTTCCTTATTCAAGTGTATTGCTGATCCTTTGACACATAGATCGAATTGATAAAAATGAACAAATCTTGAAATAATTTTTTTAAGCGTGTTTGTTGTGGCACTTTAAAAGCAAATCATTTTATTTATGTTATAACTCAATTTGGGATGCTGGTTTAACTCAATTGAGCTTATTGTACAGTTGCACATCGCACAAATTGGTAACTTTTGTTTTATTCACCCGCTTTTTAATAACAAAATCTTGGAACTTCTAACAATAGAAAATAAGATGGGTGTTTTTTTTAAGGCCCTATATCTCCTTGACACACTTTTCTTAATTGGCTCTTGTCATATCATTATTTCTGTTTTACCTACTTTACCATGTATAAAATTTGTATCGCGTTCTCGGACGCGTCTTTTTTCATTGCGAAATAAAAGAAAAAAGAAAAATCTATTTGCCGTACGCGTCAGTTTCGTGTTCCCCCTTTTATTTCAACTTTGTCATCGACTCTATTCTGAGGAGAGAAGTGTATGAAATGGCAATATCAGGTGTTCCATTCCATACCAACAATCTCATTGCCTATAAGTTCATCACAATTATAGTAGAACTTTATATACTAATTCCCACTACTTAATTTGTAAATAAAATCGTGAGTGAATCTTAAAAATGCGGCACGAACCATCTAAGCAGATTTTTCGTATTTTATTTCGCCAATGCCAGTGGCAAAAAAGCAAAAGAAAAAAAAAAAAAAACTTATAAGCAAAAGACGAAAAGAGGAAAATTTTATGCTTGAACGCGTATCAAATCAACCTAATTCAGTTATTTCAAAACACCAAAAAACACCACGCGTAACGAGTGACAAGTCTTTTGAACTTCAAATATACGCTTCGTTTGTTTACATTTCGTTTTTGAGGGTGTGTGTGTTTCTTTTCTTTTCTTTTTCCGTGTTGCGTGTTTTTTCGTGTTTCTTATACACACTTTGGCAAAGGAAAAAAGTTTATATAAGAAGCTTTGAATATCCCTCATCTCTTTTTTCCCAGATCTGTTAGTTTATAAATTATCATCAACATCAACATCAACATCCTCATTGATTGCCATTTCCCACCCACCACAACACATATATCTCTATAATGTCCATTCAAGAAACACCTTCTAAAATTACAGCTAACGTTCTATCTAACTTGGATCTAGATGATTCTAAAAAAGATCTAAGAGCTGAATTAAATGCAGCAGCTGCTAGAAAAGAAGCTGGTAATAAACAAAAGGAAGAAGTTACTGAAGAAAAAGTTGCAGAAGCCAAAGATCAATACGTTGATCCAGAACAATTAGCCCTTCAAGCTGCTAAATATGATAAAGAACATACTGAATTTAAAGATAGACATAGATCTCATCGTCATCAATTAAAAGAATTAGAAAAGGAAGAACCATTATTAGTTGAAAATCAACGTCGTTTCGTTTTATTCCCAATCAAATATCATGAAATTTGGCAAGCATATAAAAAGGCTGAAGCTTCATTTTGGACTGCTGAAGAAATTGATTTATCCAAAGATTTACACGATTGGAATAATCGTTTAACTGATAACGAACGTTTTTTCCTTTCAAGAGTATTAGCCTTTTTTGCTGCATCTGATGGTATTGTTAATGAAAATTTAGTTGAAAATTTTTCCGCTGAAGTTCAAATTCCTGAAGCTAAATGCTTTTATGGTTTCCAAATTATGATGGAAAACATTCATTCTGAAACTTATTCATTGTTAATTGAATCTTATATTAAAGATCCAAAGGAAGCCGAACATTTATTTAATGCAATTGAAACTATCCCATGTATTAAAAGAAAAGCAGATTGGGCTTTAAGATGGATTGCTGATACCGATGCTTTATTTGGTGAAAGATTAGTTGCATTTGCCGCTGTTGAAGGTATTTTCTTTTCTGGTTCATTTGCTTCTATCTTTTGGTTGAAAAAAAGAGGTTTGATGCCTGGTTTAACTTTTTCAAATGAACTAATTTGTCGTGATGAAGGTTTACATACCGATTTTGCCTGTTTGTTATTTGCTCATTTAAATAACAAACCTGAAGCTGCAATTGTGGAAAAAATTATTACTGAAGCCGTTGAAATTGAATCTGAATATTTCACCGATGCCTTACCAGCTTCATTGTTAGGTATGAACTCTAAACTAATGTGTCAATACGTTCAATTCTGTGCTGATAGATTATTAATTGCTTTAGGTAACAAGAAATTTTATAACGTTTCAAATCCATTTGATTTCATGGAGAACATCTCATTAGCTGGTAAAACCAATTTCTTTGAAAAAAGAGTTTCAGATTATCAAAAAGCTGGTGTTATGGCTTCAACTAACAAAAAAACTGATACTCCAACTGATAACTTTGCATTTGATGAAGATTTCTAAACTATATCATACCTTCACTCCTCCCACTCATTTTAATGACTCCCATCACACCCTTTAATGAATCCGTTATGACCCCCTTTTTCCCCCTTTCCCCTCCCTCTTTCAATCTTTTTCAATACCATGAAGCTTTTCACTATCATCTACAGCTCTTGATGAGTTGACTTGAATTAGATTGAAGGGCTTTTACTTTGTACAATATATTTTTCTAATTTTTTTCCAAAATTTAAAAGTGTTTTTCTTCCAAAGAAGTTTAATAGCAAAATAGATGCTTTTCTTTGAGCCTTAATGTATACTAGTTTATAAATAAAAATTATCATTAAAAAGTTGTAGTTATTTGCCAATTAAGAATTTATCTTCCATAAAATTCATTCGGAGATTACCAAAAGACAATAACAATGAAAAAGATGTTCACAGACACACACACACAATCTAAAACAATCTGGAAAAGCGTCAGTGTTTGTTTCCCAACCAACGTTCAATTGCCACTGTTCCAAGTATTATAAGCTATGTCATCAATTAGGAAAAGATCTGTCAAATACATACAGTCTTTACAATCGCTTCCAACGTACTTTAATCAACTGAATGCCATATTTCTCAAATTTAAACAATTTCAATCTAAATCTACTTCATATCATCCTTTGATATCCTACTACAGTAAGCCATTCCAATCCCAACAAATGGTTTCTAATATTCACTGACACTCTTGTATTTTTAGCTGGTTTGTTCATCATTCAACAACTTCTTGAACTACAATCGTTAAAAGATCCAATTTCTCAAAATCCCTTGATCAACGATAGAGCCAATATCACACATCATCTAATCAATTACATCGAGTACCAAAGGGATCAAATTTCAAAAGATAGTAGACAATGTGTGATACTTGACTCTTCCAAGAACTCGAGGGAATATTTGATAAACTACTCTGATAACATCTATGATGACATTGTTATCGAGTTTGAGATTGTTGATCGTACTTCTATTGAAAAGAATAACAAGTGAGTGCTTAAATTTTTCGGTATCCAAGGATTCTATATTAACAAATAAACATAGGCTTACTGAGAAACTAAGTGATGTTATCGTGATTCTTGAAGTTACGAAGGGACTTTTCCCATATAATGAAGTTTATGACAAGAGATTGGAGGAACTGAAAGATGAAGTCAATGCTGAGAATACATATACAAATAACACGACAAACCAACTTGACAACGACTTAAATCAGAGTTTTTCTGCCACTTTATCGCAAGAAGAAGAATCAGACTTGAAAATAGACTCCCATATCACAGATGGGTTCAAATCCATCAATGCTTATGAAGAAAACTTGCCAATTGAAGACAAAGAAGATCAGTTAATCAACAACTTGATAAATGGAAAGTTGAACGAAATCACAGATGAAGATTTAGAACACAAGATAATATACTGTCGAACCAAATTAGCATCATTGAACAAGAATGGTAACCTTACTGAAATTCCAACTTTTGAAAAGCCTATCACTGATGAAGATATAAACAACGTGATTAAAACTGCTCTAGAGTCACCTGATAATGATGATCAATCCTCAGATATTGCCTTCCCAGAACTACCAACGTTCAATCCTTCTAATCCAAAATCTACTGTTGCTTCTAAAAATACCACTGAAAACCACCATGAAGAGCCTGACGAAAAGGAAGTTGATAAAGACGTAATATCATCCCCTACTGTTTCAGAACCACCAGTACAAAAATCTTTAACTAAGGAAGACCTTGCAAAATATCTGAATACTGATGAAGTTTTAGAAAAGGCTGCCAAATCTGCCAAATTTGGACTCTCTGCTTTAAAATTTGAAGATGTGAAAACAGCTATCGACGAGTTCCAACTTGCAATTGATCTTCTAAGGCAAATAGACCAATAAATTCCAACTCCACAACGAATAAAACTGTTTAGATTAGACATTTTAAAGAGCTTTTTGGTCTATTTGAGAAGTGCCCATAACACTCATCTCTGCGTCCCTTAACACTTTCTTGCTTATGTAATTATTCGAAGCGTTTTTTTTTTTCTTTTCGACAAAAAAAAATTAGTGAAAAAAAAAAAAAAAAAAAAGTAGTATTAAATCAATTGTAAATGACAAGAGATAATTGAGCCTTTTTTGCAGTTGTCATACAAGAGTTGACTCATAGGATAGAAAAGGCATTGAATATAAAGTACGTTGGATTGATTTGACATTCTCTATTGTTGGCTCTCTTTATTCTTGGTGTCTTTTGATCTGTTGAACCATGATAAGGTTAAAATGATGATTCATCAAAATCAACAAATGTAACCAGTGAAGAAAGAGAAGGGATTGGAAGGAATTAGGAGGAATTATATACTAACAAAATTTTAGATAGAATGAGTACCTCAAGTTGCAGATACTATGAAAACAAGTACCCAGAAGTAGATGACGTTGTCATGGTTAACGTTCAACAAATTGCTGAAATGGGTGCTTATGTTAAACTATTAGAATATGATAACATTGAAGGTATGGTTTTACTATCAGAGTTATCCAGAAGACGTATTCGTAGTATTCAGAAGTTGATTAGAGTTGGTAAGAATGAAGTTGTTGTCGTTTTAAGAGTTGATAAAGAAAAGGGTTATATTGATTTATCCAAACGTCGTGTTTCATCAGAAGATGTTATAAAATGTGAAGAAAGATATCAAAAATCCAAAGCTTCACACTCAATTTTACGTCATTGTGCTGAGAAGTTTGGTATCCCATTAGAAACTTTATATCAAACAATTGGTTGGCCATTAAGTCGAAAATTTGGTCATGTTTATGATGCTTTTAAAATTTCCATTACTGATGAATCAGTTTGGGAAACCGTTCAAGCTCCAACTAAAGATGTCTTGGATGAATTAAAATCTTACATCTCACGTCGTTTAACCCCTCAAGCTATCAAAATCCGTGCTGATGTTGAAGTTTCATGTTTCAGCTATGAAGGTATTGATGCCATCAAGAATGCCCTAAGAGCAGCTGAAGCAATATCAACGGAACATTTACAAGTTAAAGTTAAACTAGTTGCTGCACCATTGTACGTTGTCACTACCCAGGCTTTGGACAAGCAACAAGGTATTGATATTTTAACCAAGGCCTTAGAGACCATTGAAACTGAAATCGTGGCAGCTGGTGGTTCTGCCACTGTTACCATGGCTCCAAAGGCTGTCACTGCAACTGAAGATGCCGAATTACAAGCTCTTTTGGAACGTAAAGAAGCGGAAGAAGCTGAAAATTCTGATGAATCTGACAGTGAAATTGATGAGTAGGTTTATTCACCTTCATCAATGTTTCATGGAGTTGTTTGTAAATTTTAGAGGAGAAGTTTAAAGGTGCATATTGTTTGTTGATGTTGTAAACTAGAGTTGACATAATACAAAGCGGTGGTTTGTCTGTACATTTAGTTATATATATATATATATAACACATTTTTTTGGTCACTCCCTTTGTAAGACGTATAAACCTCATTCTAAAGTGAGGATTCTGACCTTCCTATTTAGTAAACACCCATTACACTTGCTTTATATCAAAGGCTTTTAAAAGAAGTAGTTCAGTGGTTAATTTCGATGATATCTCGAAGTGTGTCTGGGTTTTGAAAAAGACACTAAAAATTTATATCCTATGACAAAATTACTTGATGATGGGTTGATGATGAACAATAGCCTTGCGAAACCAACTATAGACTAGTATGAATACAAAGATGGTACTCAACAGTCATTTGGGTAGACTGACATATTCTATCAGACCCATATTCTCACCATCCAAGACTTTGATGATTCGCATAAGGACGATTTCCAGTGCTATCAAGCATAATATACAAAACTCAAGATATCAACATTCACCAAATTCTCATTCTGAATTCACAAGTGTCCTTTTGGAGAAGAATCTCATACACAGGAATTATCTGAATAACTCTGAATCCACTGTTTTTAGATGTACGGTTTTCGACTCACAGGGAAATTTGGTTGCTAATTCTACAAATTTAAACAGATCAGAACTATTACAAAAACATGAACTATTCCCAAGAGATTTAAGGAAATTGGAGAAAACGAGATCAAACACTGAAATAACCCCATCCATATCTGTTAGAAAATCATCAATAGTGGCAAATTTACTACATATAAAAGCACTTATCAAATCTGATACGGTGATTCTATTTGATGATCGTAGTTCAAGAACCAGTCATACCCAATCTCAATTCATCAAAGAATTGGAAGGCAAATTAAGACCTAAGGGCACCGTTGATGAATTACCATATGAAATTAGAGCACTAGAAGCAGTGTTAGAATCCGTTATTATCAATCTAACAGCAGAGATGAAAGTTCACACTACAGTAACAACTGGTATTTTAAACGAATTGGAACAAGATATAACAAGGGAAAAATTGCGATTCTTATTGATTCAAAACAAAAAAATATCAACTTTCCAACAAAAGGCAACGTTGATAAGAGATGTGATTGATGAACTATTGGAAAATGATGATGACTTGGCTGAGATGTATTTAACGGAAAGGGCAAATGGAACTCCAAGGGCAACGGATGATCATGCAGAGGTGGAAATGTTGTTAGAATCTTATTACAAACACTGTGATGAAATCGTTCAAACTATAAATACATCGATATCTAACGTTCGTACAACAGAGGAAATTATCAATATAATATTAGACTCCAATAGAAATCAACTCATGCTATTAGGACTTAGATTCTCTATAGGTTTGTTAAGCTTGGGTGCCGGGATGTTTCTTGCATCGGCATATGGTATGAACTTGGAAAACTTTATAGAAGAAACACACTATGGATTCCCTGTGGTTATTGTGATTTCCGTTTTACCAATGGTTGCACTATTTGCCTATAGTGTGAAACACTTGAACAAATTGCAAAAAATTACCATGATGGGTGATCATTACAGGAAAGCAATAACAAAGATTCCATAGCATAGAACAATTTAATAAACGAATTAATGACTATAGCTTATCATAGCTTACTAGGCTTGTTATTGTTAGAACCGTAATATAAGGAGGTATACCCTGGACTGGACCGGAACTCGTAAAAAAAAAAATGCGGGTGTTTTGATCTATAAAAGAAAAAAATGGCTTTTTTTGCTGTCAAAAAGAAGTAGATTATTTTTATCTTTTCCATCAGCAATACTAAATCAAGTGACAACAGAATAAACAGTTTCAACCTCGATAAACGATAAAAAAATGGCTCTCTCTTTTGAAAAGTTATTCTCCTTTGAGATCTATTTCATCCTGCTAAGAGAGTCCTTGGAGATCATCATCATTGTTTCCATATTGTTAGCATTCTTGAAGCAATCGTTAACTGTGCATCATAGTAGAGAATCTATTGGTGGAATTAGTGAATCATCATCAGCCTTGGATGAAACTGAATTACTACTTTCATCTTCAAATCAATCAGGTGTGAATGAAGGATCTGAAGAACTAACAGCAACTGGTGATAAACTATACAAGCAGTTTAGATTACAGATATGGTCAGGTAGTGTACTAGGTTTATTTGTGTCTTTGTTGATTGGTGGTACATTTATTGCAATATTTTATATCATAGGCACTGATCTATGGTCTTTAAGCGAACACTATTATGAGGGGAGTTTGAGTTTATTGGCATCACTTGTTATATCAGCCATGGGATTATTCTTTTTGAGAATATCCAAATTGAAAGAAAAATTTAGAATTAAACTAGCCAATATATTAATTAAAAGATCTCCTGAAGAATTGGCACTGGATAAAAGATCAAAATTTAAAATTTATCTTGAAAGATATGCATTGTTCTTCTTACCTTTCATCACTTGTTTAAGAGAATCCTTAGAAGCGTTTGTTTTCATTGGTGGTGTTGGTATCAGTCAACCTTTGTCAACTCTTCCATTATCTGCCCTTTTGGCCACTATAACATCTGCCATTGTAGGTTATTACCTATACAAAAGTTCAAACTCATTATCCTTGAAGATTTTCTTAATATCGACAACCTCTTTACTATACTTAATTGCAGCTGGTTTGTTTTCCAAAGGTGTTTGGCAATTTGAATTACAACGTTATATTAATCTATGCCATGGTCAAGATATGTCAGAAGTTGGATCAGGTCCTGGATCATATGATATTGGTAATTCGATATGGCATGTAAACTGTTGTAACGGTGAAATAGATGGGTTATGGATGATATTCACAGCCATCTTTGGTTGGACAAACAGTGCAACACGTGGTTCTGTCTTGAGTTATAATGTGTTTTGGTTAACCATCATTTTGGTAATCAAAGCCTTGAGCTTTGAGGAAAAACATGGATACTTCCCATATATCCCATTCAAATTTCAAAAAAAAAGACTTTTGAAAAAATACAACTTCTTGCAAACTAGCAGAAGAATCTCAAAGCAGAAAAATTACATTCCAGAACATTTAATAGTTGAAGGTGTCAATACTAATAGTATTGAGCAAACTTTAGGACAATGAAAAAACCATACCCCCGTTACCAGCATAGATCTATTTACTAGATCAATAAAAGCTTATTAACCGTGAGTACTACCTGTAGTGTGAATTTAGAGTAAATGGACATTGGAACTGTATAGTTACAAAGTAGAATTCATGAACTGAAAAAAAAAACCTGCTCTCACTCAGAGTCGAACTGAGGATCGCTACATTACTAGTGTAGCGCCTTACCAACTTGGCCATAAGAGCGATTTTTGACAATTGGTTTTTGTCCAGTTTCTATGTTGTACTTTTTGGTATGTACACGTTAGCAGTAAGAAGACGCTTAAGCGTAAAATCCTGGTTATGGTTACAAAATCCCTGATAATCACAATATATTATATCAAAATTTGAAACAAAGCTATACAAAAAGAGATTGTTCCTTATCAGTAAGAGTCTTTACAATCATAGAACATATCACCTTCCTGATCAATCTCACCAAGATATACAATCTTTCCATTTCCTTCACTATCGATTAACTCATCTATGCTTGAGTTTGTAGCATCTGTAATCACTAATTTAATGAGTCTTTGAACCTTGTTCCAAATTTCGGATTCCTTGACTGATGAAAGACTGTGAAACAAATTCTGAAAGGTAAATCTTTTATGTGGTGCTTGTCTCTTTTTCCTGATGAGAGCGTTGTGTCTTGTTAATGATGGATTCTCATTTAAAATGTCATCTGAAGTTGTTGTAGGACTTTTGCCAAATAGTGTGGGTGTATTTACACTAGTTTGACTTGAGGAATTTGACTGGCCATTACAGCTATTACCTGTAATATGTGAGCAAGTTGATTCTTGACATCTTCCATCAATTGATTGACTTGTTATAGCAGTATTTGAAAAAGGCTGTGAATGGGTTGATAAGGAATCTATTTCAGATCTTCTACATTTTCTTCTTCTTTCAGCCCTCATTCTTTCAATAAAGTCTCTGAGTTCTTGAGGTAAAGGGAATTTCTCAACTCTATCGATATTTGGAGCTTTCAAATCTTCCAACTCTTGTTCAAAAGTATATGATCTTGCCGATACCATCTCACTAAAATACGTCTTATAATCTGTCCTTGATTCAATGGTGTCAATTTGTCTAGCCAAATGACCTAATCCTAACTTTTCAGCCTCTTCTAAATCTTCTATATAATATGCGTATCTAAGTTCCAACTCTTGAGTTAAACTTTTTTCTCTTTTACTTAACAAGTCAAGTAGGTAGATTTGTTCTGAATCAAATGCCTTTTGATCAATAGGTTCTCCATTTCTCTTGTGTTTTGGTTTATAACTATTCTCATTTGTAAAACCTGATATATTACTATTCTTACCTAAAACACCAAAACCTGAACGCACAGTAGCGTAATGATCTTCAATGCCACTTCCTCTGAAGATACTAGGTGGGAGTGGTATTGGTTTTAATCTTTTAAGGTATTCTTTCCTTCCCGAATCACTTAGTTCTCTTAAATTAATTCTCTTCTCTATGAGCTGTTTTAGAACTGCATCTTCAGTGTCAACAGTAGATGCTTGATATTTTCTTGATGGACATCTCGTTGGTCTTGGAGCACTATTGTACTCCATTCCAGAATCTGGTCTGAAAGCAGCCAATTCCAAGTCAATATAACACTGATCTTCAGCCAGCTGTTCCTTGTGTGTAGGTTTTATACTTTTTGTATATGTTAATCGATTAGCTCTTTTCAAGTTTTTAATTGAGACCCTGTTACCGTTGAAAGAGTTGACTCTTGAGAGAGAGTCTTGTACTGATTTGGTTGAATTTGAAGTTAATTCACGTTTGATTATAGGCTGTAATTCTTTAAATGCTCTTAGGATACATTTTGACTCTTCAAACGTTAAGGAGTTCACTTCAACTGTTTCTAATAAGCGAGCTTCAAACCCGTACATAATAAGATCTCTCATCTTACTAGTGACAAAAGTGTCTGTAGGTGGGAATTCTCTTAGTCTTTGGACCGATAATGAACGTTGAGGATATGGAGACTGAGACATCTTTCTTTAGGTTATAGCTTCTTCAGAATAATGGAGAAGCTTTTAAGATCTGAGGAAAAAGAGAAAAATGGAGAAAGAGTTGAAACAATCAGTCAAGAAATCTTTGTTGCTTTTATAGACCATCGATTCAAACGAGAGATTTATTCCATTCTTCATAAATTTTCTGTCTAGAACATAACCCCAGTTTAGAGTTCTTTCAATAGAGCTCTTTTAAAAGTCTCTACAAAGTAACAAAAAAAATAACTCATACCCAATCTAATGTCCATGAATCTTAAATCTGAAAAAGTATCGTACTTCTATTCAAATTAGATCTCAACCTTGATACGAGAACCTTCTTGTTGTTATTGTTCTTGCAAGACTCCTGGATACACATTTAGCAGTATTTACCACTTATAAGACTCTCTTTTCCTGTCAAAAAATTGACCAATTCTGAACAGATTGTCAAAGTCTGCAGCTCGTAAAAAAAAACATTAAATTTTCCATCTATTTTTTTGCAACGCTTTAATCGGAGAAAGTGGAAACCAAAACAATCGAACGGACTTTCACTTGAACATTTCAGTAATATCTCTTTTGGGGGGGAAACCAAAATTTTAATCCAACTTAATCATCGTTTACTTTAACTGCGTTTGATGAGCACCATGTGTCGAAGTTTGGATTGATGAAATGTTTTTTTTGCAATATCAACTTTGAAATCTCTAAACATCAACTTTAGCATTTTGCTAAGCCGGTATCTTTCCCGATCTATTTCCTGGTTGCCTCTAAAGTCTGGGCTTTGAGCTTAAAGAAACACCCTAAATTTCGAAATCAAGACAGAAAGACTTTTTTTAAATTAACATTGGAACACCAGATCAATCAGAAGAAGATTTTAGGCCCTTGAAATAGTTTGTTTAGTCTCATCTAACTCGACTTTGGTGCTACTACTTTTTCAAAATAATGAGTGTTCAACGACTGGTTCAAAATCCTAAGATTTACATCATTCCTCTGCTTATTACAATATTTTTTTTTTTCACAAATCACCAAAGACCATATACAGTTACATCGTTAGTTCAAAGGAACTCTCCAGTTCTTGTGGCAAATACAGATATATCACAAGGGGTATACTCCAAACCAGCAGACTCTGGTAAAAGAATTAAAGCGACGCTATTAACTATCTGTTCTAATGGTGATTTGTATCCATTACTAGAAACGATCAAAGATGTTGAGTTTAGATTCAATTCAAAATATCATTACGATTGGGTATTCCTAGGTGATCAGCAATTTAGTACACGTTTTATACAGTTGACATCAGGGTTGATATCTGGTGAGGCAAAATTTGGTGTGATTGGTAGAGATGAGTGGAGATTTCCTGATCATATAAATAGTGAAAAATCTTTAGCCTTAAGACGTAAGATGGAAACTGATGGAATACCAAGTGGGTATGCATTGGATTATAGAAACTTGGCCCGTTATTGGTTGAAATTTTTTTATAAACATGAACTTTTAAAAGATTACGATTACTATTGGAGAGTTGAACCAAGATCGGAATTAACTTGTGATATAAAATATGATGTTTTCAAATTCATGAAAGATCATAAGAAGGTATATGGATTCTTGAGTGCTTACAAGGAAAACATTGCAACGGTTCCAACGATTTATGAAACGGCAAAATCCTTTATGGAAGTATCAAAAGATATCTTACCTTCTCAAGGTACAAATATGCTTCAATTCTTAGCAGATGATGCAGAATTAAACACGTACTCAACTTGCTCCTTTTGGAATAACATCGAAATTGGAGATCTTTCAATTTTCAGAACAGATTCTTATCAAAGATATGCTGACTATATGGATAAAGCTGGTGGATTATACTACGAGAGATGGAGTGATGCTTCGTTAAGAACCATTTATCTCTCGTTGTTTTACAACCATCAAGACTTCCATTTCTTCACTGATATTGGGTATGACTATCATGGGCATACTATATGTCCATGTGAAGATGATTTAAGACTCGAGAATAGGTGCAACTGTGAAGTGGGAAGAAGCATGCTATGGAATCCTAAACTTTGTATACATAAATATTTCCTTAGCAACAACTTGGAGAGGCCAGATGGATGGAGAGAATTTCTCAACAGGGATGTTAAAGTCCCACAACCTTAGTTCAATTAGATCTGCTTCTTCTAGTTTAACATGCTACAGATAGCTCTCAAAATCAAAATAAATTTGTAATTAATTAAAAAAGAATATACATATACACGATTGTTCTTTTAACTTAATTTTTAAAAGTATGTAACAACATAAAGAAGTGAATCACTCAAATTGGAAATATCAAAAATATATCCCAACATATCACCTTTAAGTGAAATCTTGCCAGTTTTCAGGTTTTGTAATTTGATTAACTGTATAGAACTTTTCACCACATGAATAACCTCTAAATGTGAAATCATCCTTTGGTTTACACATACATTTATGTTCCAATCTGAATGCATCGTTGATTGGACAGTCATGGAATGGATTATGGAAATAACCAATATCTGGGAAATGATGGATTTGATCTCTTTCCAAGAATAATGCAGCAGCAATTGAATGAACTGGAGCATCACCCCATCTTTCATAAAAGAATCCACCAGCTTTATCTAAATGTTCGAAATATTTGGAATAAGCTTCACCTTTCCAGAAATCTAAAGCACCAATTTCAAAATTTGACCAGAAATGACACATGTTATAAGAAGCACCACCATCATCTGAAACAAAGTCCAACATATTGTTTTTTGGCAAGTATTGTGGATTTGCTTTGATGAATTCTTTAGTCTCTTGCCATAAAGTTGGAATAGTAGCAGCATATTCATGAATGGAAATGGTGAAACCGTATTTCTTATTGTTATCTTTCATGAATTGGAAAACATCATAATGAACATCACAATAAAGTTTGATATCAGGTTCAACTCTCCAATAATATTCATAATCTTGCAATAGTTCATGTCTATAGAAAAACCCAGATTCAAAACGACACATGTGTCTATAAGAAATAGAATCACCATAAATGATCTTTTCTTGCTTCATTCTTTCTCTAGTGGCAGCGGCTTTTTCAGTATCAATCCAATCAGGGAATGACCAATGTTCCTTTGGAATCTTACCAAATTTAACTTCACCTGAGATTAAAGATCTCGTTGTTCTCTTAAATTCTTCAGTAAAGTCATCATCGTTTAAAAAGACCCAATCATAGGCATATTCCTTGTTAAATCTATCTTCAACAGATCTAATTGAACCGACAATTGACCATAGATCGGAATTTCTAGCCAAAGAGACAAAAGTGGCCTTTACGGTACCCTTTTTGGTTTGTTTCTTCAAATGAGTATCTTCATAACCAGGGGTGTTTGAATAGAATTTATAGTCCCCACTACCTTTGGCATCAGCAGCAGCAGTAGCACTTCCGGCACCTGCTTGATTGGCAGATTTTTGGTTGGAGGAGGATGAAGAGGAATTAGACGAGGATGCGACATAAGTAGTGGTTGAACCTTTAGAGAGAATGAACACTGTAAGGATCAACGCAACCGCCAGAGCAGCAAACCTGATCAGACGAGCATCGGAACGGGCCATTGTGGTGGATGGTGTCTGTTGAAGAATGGACTGTGTATGATGGGGTGATGAATTTAAGGTAAAGTCCCTTCTTTTCTCAGTTATTATAAGAAAAAAAAGTGAAAGAAAGGAAACACGTCAACTAAAATTGAGCAAAAAGAAAATTACTTCTATCGACGAGAGAAGCAGCGAAGGACTTTTTTAGATCCTAGAAAAAAAAAAATTAGATGGGGGACTAAATACGAAGTTTTTGACTATTTCGCGGTTGTTTTTTTGGGTTTTTATCCCTGAGGAAGAACTGTAATTTTATAACCCCGGTTTTTATGAAGTATTTGACTTTTAGGCTAACTTTTTTTTGCCTTTCATTTAGCTGACCCCAAATGTTAAAATTTGAGACTTGAGACTTGAGAGTCTTATCTGTAAGTGAAACTTTAAACTGTACATAAGGAGGACCAAACGTATCACACCGTATAGAAATGACCATGTAGAAGAGTTCTGTCACAAGAGACTAAACAGCAATCTCTCTCACTCTATTCATCTATTTCAGATCCGTTTATCAAGCCTCCTGTCAGATTAAGTGTGAAGTATAATATAATAAGATCAATAAAAGGTTTAAAAGTGTTGATCCGTACTAAATCGAATCACAGACGTTTACGCATAGAGTTTTGTCTTGACAAAGTTTGTTGTTAGTCCTGCTCCTCATCAATATGTTCACTTCTACGATTCTTTTTCATAGTCGAGTCAAGGTAAAGTTTCTAGACGCTTGAAACTCAATGTTAGACCAAGACCAATATTAAGAGTGGGTGAACATTGCATTTATTAGATGGACTAAAATTTCAAAATTAAAAAGCACATCACAAGAGACTAACGTCTTGAATTCTAGATTATTTTTAACCTGTCAATCAAGTCTTGTTTTGTACTAAATTTTTCAATCGTATCTTTTCTAATCTGATTGTCTTTAGAATTTCGCTAAAATGAAAGTCTTCTCTGATTTTATGCCTCGGATCTAGCTGATTTTTAGCACCACCACTGAAGCTCAACTTCCGACTATTGTTCGTTTTGCATCAAAAATGTGGCAGAATACGTATTTTTATTTTTAACGGTCTACAGAGATAGCTTCCATTTAGTAGGAGGTAGAGAAAAAATTGTTTTTACCAAAGTCCATTTCAACATATTCAACAACTTTAGTCTTGTCCTGAGACTAGTCAATTGAATTTTTTAAATATTTTTGTTTCAGTCATGTCTCAAGTTTCCAAGTATAAAGAGCTTTCTGCTCAAGAGCATGTTGATATTCCAACTTCAATTATTTCATCAACAATCTTTAAAGTTCAAACTATCGCACAAGTTTTGTGGAGTGGTGGTAAAATTAAAACCAATTTAGAACAACTGTTATTAGACGATAATGAAACTTTTAAAACTGATCTGACCAAGAAATACGAATCCTATCATTCATTAGCAAGAATTGGTAACATTCATAATATTATAATTCCAGCTGATGAAAAGGATATTTCCAAACCTGTTTTGGTCTTCATACATGGGTTAGGTGGTAATTTTCAACAGTTTGATGAACAAATCAAAGAATTTAAAGGTATTACCGATATTGTTTCATTTGATTTACCAGGATCTGGATTATCACAAGATATTAAATGGGATTTTGATTTAACATTGAACAATTTCGCTAAATTTGTTATAAATTTCCTTACAGAAAAGGGATTTATTGATCGTGATTTTATTCTTGTTGGTCATTCTTATGGATCTCAAATTATAATTAAACTAGTCAATAATTTACCAGATAAATCAGTTAAAGGTATTGTATTTTTAGCACCTCCAAAATATCCACATGTTAGAACAAAAATTGAAAAAACTTTCTTGTATCTTTTCAGATCATATCCAATTATATTTGAAATTTTCAGAAAATTTGATAGAATAAATAACATAAACAGTCATTCATTGAAGAGGTTATTTGGAGCTGAAACAGACGTTGATGATTTTTTGAAATTTAAACAGTTTAAATTCAATCTAACAACAAACTCTGCTCATTTCATCAAACACCTCTCAGACTGGGATCCTTTAGCCCTTGAGGATGTATTAGAAATTAAGCATCGTGGATTAACAAAGGAAAATTTCCTAATTTTAGATGGTGATGATGATAAACTTACCCATGGAGGAGGATCATCTTATAAAGATTTATTGGGAGATTCAGTAGTTGATTATAGAATTATTGAAAAAGCTGGTCATAACTTGACTTTAGATAGCTATCGTCAAGTGAATGAACAATTGAGTCAATTTTTCAAGAAAATCGACAAGAGATTGGCTTAGCATAAAGCACATTATGGGTTTAGGTCTTTTCAGATGTTAATTTTGAATCTTATACAATCTTTTTTATTTGACAGTTTATTTGGTCATATTGTAAAAAATTCATCCCACCTTTAACAGACTAAATGTTTGACACTCTCGATCAATTCTCTCTGCGTTAGTCTTCGTTTAATTCCTTCGTACAATTAATTATGAGACCGCTGATCCACATTACCTCATGAACCCACTAAGAAAAAAGGACTGGACCCCTCGGCAAAAAAAGCTTCCACCTTTTGCCTGCCTAGAAGAACCGCCAAAGAAAATTAACACACCCTAGAAGATCGTTTGACATCAAATGAGTTGCGATAGTGTACGAAATCAAAATGCACATCTTTGACTTTCGTCGCAAGTGCATCTGCTAAATGATGAAATTAGAATATCATGTATTAAGGGGTTATTACAACCATTTAGGCCTTGTTTTTTATAAACGACAGAGCCCAAGTACTACAGTTTAAAGAGTGTTTAAAGAATAATTCATAAATTCATTAAAGGTAACAAAAGAAAAGCCAATAAAACAATAATTTGTAGTTAGAAATGTCTAGTGTTTGCGCTTATTTATTCTCTTTTTGTTTAAGACCTGCAGTTAGTCATTACAGCACCCTTTCTCTAAGACGATTCCTTAGTATGATAATAAAAAAAAATTCCCCCATGAACCTAGAACCTAGAACCAAAATGTGCTAATGTTGAAAGAGACACATGAACCAACAAACAAACAAAAAGAACCCAAAGTAAATATAACTAGTTGAAAAGCTAGAAGAATTGAATAGAGTTTATGAAAAGATAAAAGATAAGCAGCGTTTGATCTCAAAATTGTGATGGATGAGCGTTAATCTTATAGAGAAGCAATGTTAACCATTTAATAATTGGTATTAAGAAAGCAATGGTGTAATCGAATATTCATACTTTATTGTATTTTAGAGATTTTCCTTTCTTTGGTTCAGCTATATTTTAACGAATGAGTTGAGGCTAATAACACCAATGGCAGATTTCGCATCTTTTTTAAGTTCATTATGACTTTTTAAAGGTAGTAGAAATGGCAAAGTTAGGCCTAATGACAAGTAACTTAGCATTAATAACGATTGAATAGGTCTGGATGATTTTTGAGAGTATCTAAAGTTACCAAGGACTAAAGCTGATGGGGACATTGTTTTGTAAAATTGTGCGTATGTGTTATATATATATGTCAGTGAGTGTCAGTGAGTTGTCAGTGATTGTAGTATAAAGTGTTGTAGATAAAATACAAAAGACTATAAAGGATGGTATGAAGGGCGGGATCTGGAGTTCTATTTATACAAAGTTTTGA
>JAJMFM010000024.1:60116-112949 GCA_030574875.1 Taiozyma peoriensis
AAGTGAAATTAGGAAAATGTTCCGCTCGTTTAATCCAAATTTGGAATTTCCTCACCCAACAATCAATAGCGAAAAAAAAAAAAAGACTAAACGAAAAATTTATTATGAGTGCACGTGACAGTCGCCATTTCGTGTTTCAGTTTCGTGTAGCAATCGTTCTTTGGCACGCGTTTAATGCACACCTGTGCAAGAATTTGTGCATTGTGCACCCAATTTTTTGCATCAAATAGATCAAGAATCAAAACAAAAACAAACGAGCAAGATGAAATGAAAACAAATAAACTCGAATTAGTTTAAACGAGGAATCTTTCAAGCCTTGATTGAGACAATCGAATGTGTACTTATTGGAACTTGTTTGGACAAGGTTTCGAAATCTCGTTGACCTAATTTGGATTGAAGAGGTTGAGACAAAGTCGTTTTCAGACTTGAGATTTGATTTTAGTAGTCTCTACTTGGGCGTGAATATTGAATGTTTATTTTGATCATTACTTCATTTCTTAGAACAACATGTAACCGTTCATTTTACAATCGTCTCTTATTGGAGAACACTTAACAAACAGTATTCTTTCTAATATTAAATCAGAGGTGGTAAATCTAGGAAATTAACCCAATAATTTAGAAACTTGAAAGAGATTAAATAATTTTCAACTAATGCTTTTGACTTCTGCTGGGGCATCATAATTTGATTTGAAGTCTGCAAAAGGTATTTTAATCAGCTATCTAACCTAATTAACAGCAGGTTCAAGTTGTTTATGATTCTGTCGTACAACAATCAGAGTCAAGGTGATTGCTTGCCCTTTTAGCTTTTTACGGAATTCAATTGACAAAATTTCTTCTGCTTTTATCATGATGATGTCATAGAATAGACTTGTTCCCTTTTTTTAAAAATATAGATGCTAAGGTGTGGGATGGAATACCTCTCCTGTGTGTTGTGATCAGATTATATACTACTCGGTGATCTTATTAACAGGTTTGACAGTATTATTTGACAGTATTACGGATGAACGATCAAAGTTAAAGTAAGGTAGTATCCTTTGTATGCTGTAAAAGACAAAGATTAAAACCTTTTCTCAACTCAATTTCTATTCAATCTGCATTCATTCTGTCACTGTCTTGATTGCACAATTCTTTTCTATTGAAATCTTTTAACGGATTGATTTATGACTGTTATATTTTATTCTTAACCTAGATATGATCTCTATCAACATCTGCCCTTTGAAAATCTCAAATAAATATCAGGATATCGGCTTACGTTCTTAATTCTGTTTGAAGAGTGTCATCTATAAACCTACATAGTTGGTTAATATTTATCTACTGTTTTACTTGTTCCAATGGGTCAATTTGTTTAAATGTTTGCGAATGAATGAAAGTCTAGAAAGCCTCTAATATAACTCTTGTGAGTAGTAATATACGAGTTCTTCATTGATGCTATGTAGCCTCCAAAATTCACTATGGATCTAAACTCTCATTTCTTGATTTGGATTAACTCGGATATCCCGCGGATATCACGATGTTTTGACGCGTGAAAAACTCTCCTGTCTTCCACTTTTAAACAATTATAGAGATTATTGACAATTAATTTTATCGAAAACATGAGGTAAACCGATGGTCAAACAGTCGGCATAGATTTTAAGCCAACTCAGAAGTATAGAGTAGTTGCTCTACAGTTGAAAGTTGATAGATCGTTATCAAGAGTCATATGTTCGTTAAATTTATGTTATTCTTTCACACCACTTCAAAGTGCTTATTACAAGCTACGGAAAAACTTAATCATACAGTCTAGATAAATTTGAACCATATGATGATGAAACCTATTAAAAGAAAAGCTAAACTTTTGTGGACTAGGATTCCATCCTTTAAGTCTCATTGTAGCAAACTTTCCAACAAAATTTGTATCAAATTCTTGTGTTTCAAAGCCAACTAGAATGTTATAAAGCATACGGTCCTTTACATGAAGTTGAAGACATAGTCTTGGAAAGATTTTGGAAAACGAGGTGAGCAGTCAATCACCTCATTAGGATTATCAAAACGTTTGCCAAAGTCACGTCATTACATCACTAGCTCTATTTGGAACCATCAGACATATAAGCAACTATATTTTGTTGCCCCTTCTGCTGTGCTATAAGAAACCTTTGAGAAACCAAGAATTCAAGAGTTTTTTTTGGTTTATATCTGACTTCAAATTGGGAATCTCATGGTTTAATGTATTCTTGAAACTTCATTAGCTCCTAAAAATAGGAGAAAATTCATTACGAGATCTTTCAAGATCATATGTATCGAGTGACATGCTCATTTGTCAGGTTTGTGCTCTCCATAGAGAGAATGGTACCGCAATAGTGCAGAAAGGGTTGAAATGGACATGCTCTATCTTCAAAGAAGTCAGAGTCAATTCGTCTTGTTTATTGTTAAACCTTTTGATCTTCATGAATAGAAAATGCAATACATTGTTGAAGAATTAAGAAGCAAACTTCATTTAAAGACGTTGTGTTCGTACCTTGTGGTATTTCTCAATTTTCTCCATAGTGTAAGTTGTAAAGATGTATTCTTTGTCGGCTAGTAGGTTTTAAAAAAGGTAGATGAGCTCTCATTACTTGGATGTACAGCGCAAAATATATTCCTTATGAAGTATTTTAAATAACAAAAAAACATCATGAGAAATTAGAGATTTTTCATACATATCATTGACAAATATCAGGTTCTAAATTGATTCAGTTAAATACACATAAACTTTATTGCGGCAGTTTCTACGTCAACAATTAGACAAGCAATATCAGTGCCTAGTAGATTCGATTCAAAATAACCATCCACTAATAGTATAAAATATAGAGTTCTTTCAAGATGGAGAATTTGCGCAATGTGAACCAAGCTTCACAAGAATCTGAGTTCAGACCCTGCTTTCACTTTACAATAGAAGATCTACAAAGAGAGGCACCATAATATGGCTAATGGTATCAATTCTCAGTGCTCAATAAAGTATCCAAATTGTTTTTTCGCATTTTCAGCTTTTGATTCTCAAATTAAATACGAGTCAAGACAAGAATCATTTTTGTTTTTTTCCATTTATATATGTTTTTTTCGTTTGTCAACAAAGGGAAAAAAATATAATGACTTTTTTAAAAGATACTAAATTGCTAATCAAGTTAAAGCATAAGACCCAATTTGATAAAGAGACAAGAAAAGAGAAGAGTAGAAATAGAGTCAAATTTGAGAAACTTAAACGCGTATTTCATATAAATTGTCTGTAATGAGTCAAGATAATCAACCTCTGGAGTATCTTCCACTACCGACACAGGAACACATTGACTCAATTTCCAATTACAAATTTCTACAAAACTCATTAAATTCATCAAGTACAAAGGCAATCAAGTTCATAATCTATCAGAATGAACAGCTGTTGAAAGGTTGGAATCATCATCACAATAACCATAACCAATCATCACTACAAGGCCATGGCCACTATCAAACACAGTCAAAGCAAACTTCTAGAATAAGTATAGATGAAGCTACTAAATTTCAGAAACTTTCACAGTCTGTAATAGCAAGTTCAAAAGAGTTGATTCCTGAACAGTCTTTAAACTTGATTAATCTTACTTTTGACGAGTTTAAATTCATAGGTTTTATAGAGGATGAGTTGGTTTTGATATGTTTGATTTACGAATAATGAAAAAAAAGTGTACTTGAATGTCGAATTTATCGTAACCCAGCTGCGCTCTCTAATTTACTTGTAAGCTAAACTACTCTCTACCTAGTGCCCATGAGACTTCTCTGCCCCGAATCTCTCTAAAAATTTACTGCCTAAATCGCTTCTCGGAGACACTATACTTTGTTTACTTTTCGTTTCTTAGGCTACACCTAAAAAAAAAAGGACTTATAATAATCAAATATATAATTAAAAATTCTTAAAACCCGCTTAATTTACTCGTTCTTTGTTAGTCGCAAAGCCTACGAACAAACTGAGCAAGAACAAACAATGTCATTAACCGTCAACCTGAAACACTCCAATCACTCCTTTGTCCAGAACTACCCTGGTGTTCCTAAATCTTTCCCACATATAAAATCAACTCTTGAAATCAGATCTAATGCTTCCGTGTACCTTGGTCTTGTAACTATCAAATTTATCACGGTAGATTCTCACAAATTCCAAAAGAAAGGCTCACTACAACTTTTAACAAAGGTGAACTATGAACTCCTCGAAAATATCAATCAACCAGCAATTGGAATGGATCTACCTTTTGAAATCCCAATAAACTCGAATAAAATCTCACCTTCAATTCAACAATCCAACTATAAAGTTCAACATTTCATCAAAGTCGAATTGTACGTCAACAAAGTGCTTAAAACTTTTGAATTCCCCATCAGCATCATCAAATATGACAATCTACCAATCTATAGACAGTTCAACCAACCTATAAATAAAATCATTGATTCTAAAGACTATCAAATCCTTGCTGAATATTCACTTCCGTCATCATCTATAGGTCCTTTGGAAACTTTAAAATTGAATTTGAAAATCACCAAAAATGTATCCAAATCTATAAAGCTAAAGAAGTTGAGTCTTGATATAGTTGAAGTCTTTGATTGTAGATGTGATTATACCTCTTTCATAAAAGAATTTGTCATATCTAACAAATCGTTTAAACTGACTCATGATCTTTCAAATGAATATATCCAATCATTTGATATATCTTTAAACAACTCACCTCCACAACTTACATTTCAAAAACAATTAGAATCATCAATACCAACAACGACATTACCGGATACAATAGCACAACCTTCAACGAACTTGTTGAAGCCAATAATAATAGATCATGATCCCCTACAACCATCTCTCAAGGCTTCAATACCACAATCTTTCAAAACAAATTTATTTCAAGTCTACTATATCATTCGTGTAACGGTTAAATATGGTTCAACCACTTCAACAGAGTTGAAATTTGAACAACCTTTCAATTTATCCAACTTTGATAGAAAAGGTAGTATTAGTATAATGAAAAGAATTATTAAAAGAGTTGAAGAAATTGATGAAAGTGAATGGTCTGAATATGATGAGAAAAACGACGTTTTCAACAGAAAGAAGAATCCAAATAATCGAATGGTTATAATGAGGAATAAGGGGGATAAAGAAAAATTTATGTGATTTAAGGCTATACAATCAATACATACAAAATGATTTCCACCTCATTTACTTATGATGTCCTTCTACGTAATCTCTTCATTGTAATAGTACATGCATTATAATTTCGTTCAACTTTCTCAACATCCTGTTCATTCAAAGTAATAACCATTTGCGAGATATCTGATCATGTATTCATCAACATGACCATAAGCTTCACGGTCATCATCATCATCGTCGTCAATCTTGCCAACAACAGGACTCTTGTCATTAGTCTTCCCATCATCGTTGAAATCGTCGTTATCAAGTTCAACTTCCTTCATGGCCTCTTTAGCAGCCTTGACATCTGCATCATCTTCGGCTTGTGCCAATACACTGCCAAGCTTGGAAGCATCTTCAAATAATGGTTTTGAATCATCCAAGTCTGCATCAACATCATCTCCATTTCCTCCAATCAAATCTTTAACGGAAAGTTTACTGAAATAGTCAGTTGTGAATTCACCTTCTTGAATAACAATATCATCCAAATGTCTCTTTTGATTTGCCTTTTTCAAAATGTTCGATTCAATGGTATACTCACTGACAAATCTATAGATGTGAACATCTCTAGTTTGACCAATACGATGACAACGATCTTGGCATTGTTTATCCATAGCTGGATTCCAATCAGAATCATAAAAGATAACAGTATCAGCACCAGTCAAATTAATACCCAACCCACCTGATCTTGTTGATAATATGAAAACAGTAATTTTCGGATCTGTATTGAACTTTTCGGTTAAAAATTGACGATCTTCAATCTTAGTTGAACCATCTAATCTCATATATCTAATACCCATAATGTTTAAAAATTGTTCTAAAACATCCAAGACTTTAGTCATCTGTGTGAAAATTAAAGCACGATGTCCACCTTTCATCAACTCTATTAACAACTTGGACAATTTTTGTAATTTACCACAATCATATAACAACAGACTTTTATCAGGAAACTGAATAGATAATTTAGTCTGCAACTTGTGTAATGGATTTGAAGGTTTTGAAGTGTTATTTGATGTCATTTCAATGGATAAGTTTTTAGGTATTGTTAGTTTCGATAGATTTAAAGTAACAACTTCTGGTGTAACAAAAGAGTATTTCTCAATAGTATCATCCAATGATAGTAATCTGGTTTCCAAAGGTTTGATAAAGTCCTCCTTGAAACTTCCATCTAAATCAAATGGTTTAACTATAGAAAGTTCATTAACCAAATTTTCACCATAAACCGGTGCTTTATCACACCTCAAACTATTCAAGTATAACGTCTGTTTCAACTTTTCCAACAATTCGTTGTTTTCGTTATACTTTGCAAACTTGTAAAACTCTTCAATGGTTGAGTAATTTGATGAGACTTGATTTTTGACTAATGCTTCACTTAACGATTCAACTTCTCTTGATAGATGTTTGGAGGATTTTAGGTTACTAATGGATCTGGAGTGATAAGTTGTCATATTCTTTTCATTGTTGGTGAAAGTCAAGTTCAAAACATCCAAGTCAATTTTAGTATCAGCGTTTTTGGAGTTTAATAGTCTTAATAGGATGTTCTTGACGGTATCATAAGGTGTCACAACTGATTCATTCACAACAAATGAAGTAGTGATCGGTCTCTCTTCAAATAAGTCTGGATGGTTACAAACTTTTCTAAGTTGCATCAAGGCATTGATGATCGAGATATAATTGGCATTTTTCAACATTTGTTTGGTATCACTTCTTGCTAAATATTCGTGGTATAGCTTATATTGTCTTTTGGATAATCGACAGTAAACAATATGCTCGTATTTACCTGGCATTTGTGCTTCAACGTCAGCTTTCAAACGACGTAATAAATAAGGTCTTAAAACTTGATGTAATTTGGAAACTGTCTGTTTGGTTTCCTCATCAACTTCAGAATTAGCACCACCTTCAATAATTTTATCAACTGGTTTACCAAACCACTGTTGGAAATCCTCCAAGTTTGCAAAACCTGATGGCATTGATTGTTTTGAATTACTCTTGGTAGATGGCATTAAAAAGTATAACAATGACCATAATTCCATAATGTTGTTTTGTAATGGAGTACCAGTTAGCAACAATCTATTTTCAGTGTTAAAATTCAACAATGCATTCCAACGATTTGATTTGAAATTCTTGATATTATGAGCTTCATCCAATATCATGTATCTCCAACGTTTTCTTTTGAATATTTGTTGATCTTGACAAACCAACTGATATGAAGTGATACAAATGTGGAAAGTATCAGGTTTATTCCAGCCTTTTCTTTTTTCTTTCCTTTGTTGTTGAGATCCATAATAAACCATGATTTTGAAACCAGGTGCAAACTTTTTAAATTCCATTTCCCAATTCAATATGACAGATGTTGGAACGACAATTAAGTGAGGGCCCCATTCACCTTTGGCAACAGCCAAATATGAAATCAAACTAATAGTCTGAATAGTCTTACCTAAACCCATTTCGTCGGCCAAGATACCATTAGTACCGTTGTTGTATAGACTTGCCAACCAATTTAAACCTTGCTTTTGATAATATCTTAGATTACCTCTCAGTAACAAGGAAGGAGTTGGGACATCAACGACCCCATCATTAGGCTCAACTGACCCACTTGCTGATGTCTTTGATGTTCCATTTTCAAGAGCATCAGGGGTAGAGCTAGGAGTAGAGTGATCCTTTTGTACATCATCCTCATCATCGTCATGGTCTTTTTCAGATTCTTCAATGGTTTCCTTTTCAGACTCAGAGAATGAAGCGACTGAATCATCATCGTCATCGTTATCATCGTCTTCGTTGCCAGCAACAGTACCACCAAATAGTGCTGCTAAACCTGATGGTCGTTCTGCATCTTCTTCTTCTTCCTCGTCTTCACTCTCGGCATTGCTTGAGTCGTCACTATCAGACTCTAAGGAAGTATCACTATCAAGAAGCTCGTCACGATCTTCTTTGTTCGCCAAATCCACCGCTGCTTTTTCCTGTTGAGTAAGTTCAGGTATTTCATCAGTTTCATCAGCTTCATCAGCTTCTTCTTCTTCAACTTCAGTGGCATCAGCAGTAGTGGCTTCTTGTTCACTAATCTCTTCAAGTTTTAACCCCTGTAGATGTGCATATTTTGCCTTCAATTCATCCACGGTTAAATTAGAATCATCTTCCATGGAGACACCGTTTGCAACTCTATTCTCATCATCACCAATCATATCTACATCTATATCATCATCGTCATCGCTATCATTGAGATCACTATCACTGTTTTCATCATCACTCTGCTTGGTAAGCTGTGCTTCCAATAACTGGGTCGAGTGTTCAAGCATTTGACTTAAATGCTCTTTACCTTTGATTCTTTTCAATTCTTCAGCTTCTTGATTTTTCAAAATTCTATAAGCACGTTCAGCTAACATCCATCTCTTTTTAACAGCTTGTACTGTATTTCTTGCAATGGTTTTCAACCTTCTTTCTTCTTCCTTTCTTGCTCTTTCTTCTGCACCAATTTGTCTCTTGAAATGAACTTCAATCATTTGGGCAATTTTTCTTTGTCTTTGAATTCTTATTTTCCGGGAGTCTTGGAAAAGTTTGGATAGATGGATTGCTTGATTGACAAAATGATCATTATGAGTGTGTTGATTGTTCAAGGGATCTCTGAAAGGTTGAGGTGGTGGGAACTTTTGGAAAGTTACCTGTTTGGGTTCTAATGTTAAAACGTTATTATCTATTGCTCTTTTAATTTTATGTACAAGTTCTCTTTGTTGTTCAATATATTTGTCAAACTCTTCATTAGAAACGTCATCTTCATCCAAAGATTTGTAAGAATTGAGAAAATTTTGTAATGGTTTTGGGTCTATTGATCTGAAGTTGAATTTTATTTTAGGTAATGGATGACCATCAGGGAAATAAGGTTCTATATTTTCCAGATCAATATCGGATTCAAGGTCAGATTCAGATTCGGTATCAGTAGGTTCAGTAATGTCACCTTTTTCAGACTCAAACTCTTCTTCTTTGACTCTTGGTCTTCTTCCTCTTTGCCCTGTCTCCCTTTTGACTTCTGGTGATTTGATAGCTGGAGGACGACCTCTTCTTTTAGTCGGAGTGGATTCTAAATTTTTGTCTTCTTCCTTTATATGCTGAATATGCTTGCTGTTAAGTCTCTTACCGTTACTCTTGGCCTGATTGTTATGCTTAAATTTATTGCTCTTAGTGTTCTTGTCACCATTATTATCATTTTTACTCAACTGTTTGATTGGTGACTCTACTGGTCTTATAATGGACGGTCTTCTCTTACTATCAGAAGATTCTTCCTTCATCAAGAAGTGATCATGATAATACTTTGAAGGGTTATATACTTCATCTGAGAATTTCGAACCAGAATCTTCCACTAATGATCTCAATGGATCTACCTTGATGCTGTGTCTAGATCTCCTTGAAGGTTTGTTACTATTGGACTTTTGATCACTCGGTAGTTGCCACAGAAGATCATTATACTCTTGAATGTAATTGTTTGGTATAGCATCTGGATCAAATGAAGTTAACGATGTAAATCTTTGTAAATGGAACAATTCATGGTTCAACAGTGAATGATCCACTGCAATTTTCCTCAGTTTATCAACATTGGATAATTCTCGACTGTGATATTTAGATAATCCTTGAGTGTCTTCTATATAAGATACTCCATCTTTAACTATTGTTCTAACAGCAGGGTTGGTTTTATTCTTGGATTTGATGATACCGTTACCATTCTCTACATTGTGATCTTCACTATGCGAAATTGACTTGTTACTGTAGCGTCTTTTGTTTGAATAGTTGACTGTATTATGCGTTCTTGAACTCAATCTTCTTCTTTTATGATTTGAGGTATTATCAGAACCTTCGCCACCGTTGTCATCAGATTTTCCATCCAAATCGTGACTTTTATCTCCATTGGCCTTCTTCGAAAGATCTATATCATTGTTGTTGTTCAACGTGATAGGAGTGGTTGGAGCTTCGTTACTGTTATCATTATTATAATTGTCATTAACGTTGTTATTAGTCGTATCCCGCTGACTATACCGCAGAGAGCGCCTGCCGCTGGGCGTGGAAATGCGCGGCATTGTGTGCATATACTGAGTATGTTCTGAATGGGCGATGAGTGGTCAGGCAAACGCTTAGCAAATAAAATAAAAATGGTGAAGAAATGAAAGACTATGAGTTAAACTTTGGGCAAAAAGATACTTAAAATAAGTGAGATTTAATTAGTAAAATAAAAAAAAACCATAAGTTTTCGTCTTTTCCGAAAATCAAATACTTTTATTTTAGTTTTTTTTTTCCGGCGTTTTTGTTTTTGCTCATCCAAAAAAAACTCCAATTCAAAGTATATTAAAACCTGGGAAATGAACTTTTTGATATGGTTCAACTCTTTTTTTGATATCACTGCTCTTTTGGCCATTTGAGAAAACCTTAGATTGTTTTCTTAAACGATTAAATCTTTGCTCTTTTTCGACTTTCATTGTATATTTAATCGAGTTTTCTGTGAAGGGTAGATCACGTGACCTTCAATTATCTGCGCGTAGAAGGGAATCGATATAGCCCACAACAATCAGTTTATGTACTGATTATTGAAACATCATGAGCAAATAGTTAAAGTGTAACATCATATATACTTTAAATACAACATTTGATAGATATACGAATGCTACATTTGTATAACCATGGCACAAATACCACCATATGCACCAAAAATCTCAAGGTCAGATTATCCAGCTCATTTAAATAGTCCCATTACTCTAAGTTCTAATGATCCATTAGAGGAAAACATTCAATCAAAATCTGAACTATTCTCAATTATTAAAACAGTCGATATAATAGAAACACTTTTCATCAAAGATCAAATAGAGACGTCAGAGTATAATGAGTTGATATCAAAGATTCTTTATCAATATAACACTTTACTCAAATCTTTAAGGGATGAAGTTGATTTTTCATTGGAAAAATTCGTTAAGCAATATGGTTTACAAAGTTATAAAATAGGCATTAATAGATTGAAAATTGGAATATCTGCTACAATTGAACACTCAAATGGTATTTCATCGCATACAATATCAGACGGTGATTATAATAACAATAGCAACAACATAAATTCAGGTAGAAATGGTGGAGGAAATTCAAATCAAGGCAATGGTTCTAACAATACCAATGGATCTTCAAACAATGGTAATCATAAACTGATTGCTGAGATAACTTCAAATTTTATAACGTTAATGGATGCTTTGAAATTGAACTTCAAGTCAAAGGATCAATTATATCCATTGTTATCTGAACTTTTGACCAATTTAAGTAAACTAGCTAACAATAATTACTCTGTTGGGAATTTTAATGGCAAACAGAAACTGATAGATTGGTTGATTATATTAAATCAGTTGAAATTTAACGAAGAATTGGATGAAGAACAGATATCAAAATTCTTGTTTGATTTGGAGAATGGGTATAACGAATTTTACAAGAATTTAAACTGATTTATAGGATTAATAGTGCAGTATATTTATAAATTAAACAATTGAATCAATTTCCTTTGCATATGTCAATGAATTCTTAATCAACTTCTCATTACCTGTTAATTGGTAACCACCACTTTCAAACTCTTCTTGACTCTGTGCAATTATATCATCTTCGTCTTCATCTGCATCATTTTGAAATACTAAAATTTCATTTTTAATCTCATATTGGAAATCATCCTGTAAAAATTTCAAATCATTTAAAGATTCGTTATCGTTTAAATATAACA
This sequence comes from Taiozyma peoriensis, assembly GCA_030574875.1. Taxonomy (NCBI): domain Eukaryota; kingdom Fungi; phylum Ascomycota; class Saccharomycetes; order Phaffomycetales; family Wickerhamomycetaceae; genus Taiozyma; species Taiozyma peoriensis. Next base: position 72,008 of record JAJMFM010000024.1, read on the forward strand.
AATTTTTGACATTCTTTAGATCTAAAGAGTTATAACTTTTCTGTAACGTTTTAAAAATCTCTAACCTTGTGATTTGAATTAAAATATCATCAAAAATAGAAAATTCTTTTAGTTTATACTTTGACTCCACACTTTCATTACCGTTACTCAAGGAACTAGTTGAAGAACTCCCAGTTAACAGAGTTAACACTTTATCGTAATAGCCTTCCAACAACCAATTTGATAGATTTATAGGATACTTGAAATAGAAATCACTCTCTAATTCCAATTCAGATTCTTCATCCTCATTAAAATAAAATCCATAGTATTCCCATTCTTGATAGAACTTAACAAACTCACCAAAACTTAACAGTAACAACAAGTATAAACTTAACAACTTATTTCTCTTATTAGATTTCTCTAAACTTTTGGATTTTCTATTGTTAAAATAGAAAACTTTTAATGAATTTATAGTCTGTTCAAATTTATCAAATTTTTGTAAATTAATATAACTAAAAGCAGCAATCTCTAAAATGGATCTTGTAATAATTAAATCATTCAGATAGTTTGGATCTTGTGCAAGTTTATTGAAATTTGGAATTAATAAATCGTTTAATATTAATAGATTTTTAATTTGTGGGATTAATTCATCGATTCTATTATGGTTCTTCTGTTCAAAAGATTGTTTCAACTCTTGTGTTAACGATTCCAAAGAGGGCATGGTTGAATATGTGTATATTCCTTATATAGAATTGAGCACTTCAATTGACTTTCAGGTGGCTATTTAACCCTTGAAAATTCATTCATTGTGTCGTTTGTTGATGTTTAACTTTCGGTCAATAAAATTGCCACTTTATTCAAAGAGATTTAAAACTATTTCCGAGGGGTGGTAAATTTCACCACCGGAATTCTACCAGGAGTTATATTGTAACTATGGTAACTTTTAATGCAAAACTCGATTCTGAGCTCAAGGTTGAAGAGGGAGCCAAAGAACTTTCCTACTGAGATATAGCACTTACGATTGGCAGTTTATGCCTTATCTATACGTTCAGGAGACCAAATTGGAATTCACAAGGATAGATTTAACGCCATTCATCAAAGCTAACGCGATGGAGACACTACAAGGAGAATGTTGAGTTCGAAACTTAAACAATAAATTGGCTTGATTCAAGATACATTGACGGCAGTTAGTTAAAACTATCCTCAACAGCGACAAAGTTCTTCAACTTACCCAAATTTTCCTGTTCCAATACAACTTTGGGCTTCTTGAAGAATTTCAAGCTCAAAGAACTCAAAACAACACTAACCGAACTCAAGGCCATCGCAGCACTTGCCCACACTGGAGAGAGTTTGGTATTCTTGTACGGATAGATCACCCCACTAGCAATCGGGATACCAATACAGTTGTAAACCAATGCCCATCCAAAATTGAAACGAACTCTTCTGAAAACTTTCTTACTAAGTTTCAACAAAGTTAAAAGCGTGATCAATGGAAATGTTGGCGATAGTAGCACGAAATCTGATGAGGTCAAGGCTAGTTCTGAACCTGAGGCCAATGCAACACCAACATCTGCAACTGCTAGTGCAGGTGCATCATTAATACCGTCACCAACCATGGCGATTGTACTTTTGGCATGCGTTGCTCTTATCCATTTGATTTTTTCAGCTTTTTCCTCAGGTAAGACTTCTGCAATGACATTTGTAATTCCTAATTCCTTAGCTATCGAATTGGCAGTAAGATAATTATCTCCGGATATCATCCATGTTTGTATATTGTTGGATGATAAATCATTTATGACAGATTTAGCTTCTGGTCTTAATTCGTCTCTTGATGCCATTAACAGAATAGGCTGGTAGGTGTTGGAAACTTCCAAACTCACAATAACGATACTTTTACCTTGTAATTTCCAATCGTTTAACAATCTCATATGCTGCGAAGTGAATTGAACTTTATGATCTCTCATCAAAGCTTCATTACCAAGTATTACCTTCTTGCCATCAAAATCATTCCACTTTGGATCTTTATCATCACCTAGAACAATCTCACCTTTCATACCCTTACCTGGAATCTCTTCAACGGTTGGCACTTTAACGTTACCCAGCTTATGTTTTCTTGTGGTACTTAGCTCCTCTATGAAGCTCTTTACAGCAAATGCTAATGGGTGACTAGAGTTGATTTCCAGATCTTTCGTAATTTGTAAAGCCAACTCCCATAAGTTTTTATCAATTGCATAGTTTGTAATTTTCAAATCCCCACCCATAGTTAGGGTTCCTGTTTTGTCGAAGCAGACGATATTGATTTTGGAGCCTTCTTGAAATGCAGAACCACCACCTCTTGCCAAAATCCCATTCTTAGCTGCTAATCCTGCACCAACAAATAGAGCAGTAGGAGCAGCCAAACCAATACCACAAGGACATGCAATAACAAACACTGCAATGGCAAACTCCAAAGACCAAACAGCCCAACCACCGATATCGTTAGTCATATAGGAAGCGGGTAAAGATCCAGAATAACCCAATGAAATCCAAACCACCCAAGTTAAAATTGCTAGCAGGGTTATGATAGGCACAAATACACTTGTTAAAACATCTGCACTTCTTTCAATTGGGGCTCTTTTCATTTGTCCATCTCTTACTGTTGAAACGATTTGATCAATAAGCGAAGTACCATCTAGTGTGGATACTTTCGCAATAACCGATGAAGGACCTTTATTAATAGTTCCCGCAAACACTTGTTCACCTTTTGTATGTTCAATAGGAACAGATTCACCAGTCAAAGCACTTTCATCAAATTTTGTTTGACCTTGCTCAATGATACAATCAGATGGAGGTGATTCGCCGGGAACAATTCTGATTGAATCACCAATTTCCAATAGCTTTAGATCAATAATTTGTTCAGTATCACCAGTGAGAAGATTTGCCACTTTAGGTTTTAAAGACCCAAGATTTGTAATAGCTTCAGCAGTTTTAGTCTTCGAATACGATTCCAACAACCTACCGATTAACAAAAAGAATGAAAGGAAAACAACAGAATCAAAATAGTTTGTGGTGAAAGCACCTCCATGTCCATGAGTATTACTTTTGGTATGAGCAGCTAATCCCAATAATGCAATACTAGCAAAATACGAAATACTCGTTCCTAATGACATCAACAAATTCATCGAGCCAAATTTGAAAAGTCTCTTCTTCCAAGGAACGTTTCGTTTCCAAAGAGTTCGAATTTCCTTGATTGCTTTAACATGGAATATATCAGCTGCAAAAAAATAGACTGGTGTACTTAAAAAGAATAAAGCCCAAGTCATTCTGGAGACATTTCCAACCCACATTGGTTCATCTAGCCACATTCTAAACTGATTTTTCTTAGGTAGTAATGACATACCGACAATACCAATTACAAATGTAGGGATTGCAACGATGAAAGTTAGCACTAATCTGTATACGATTTTCAATGTTTCCTTTTTGGAGATACGACGTAAATGTTCATCCAAAGATATATCCTCAACTATTTCCACTTTGAAATTGGTTTCAGATTTTATTTCATCTAAAATAGATCTTATGGTAAGATTCGGAGGAGATGGCAAATAAGTGAATTTGATGAAGGGATTCGAAAGAGTTATTGGATCATCAATGACAATGGCATCACCGTGTTTGGAGAGAATTTCATGCAAATTTTCAGGACAATGCTCACAAAACATCCCATCAACTCTTAAATTGATAGATCTCGATAGTTTCTTTTTAGTGGCATGGTTTACCTCTGCAATATCTACAATCTCAAATTCAAACCCACAGTTTTCCACAGTCTCTTTCAACTCTTTCAAATTCTTATCAGACCTGTTATCGATTATGAAAGCACCAGATTTAGAGACAATAGAAATAGCATGCTCAACTAAAAAATCCAACCCACTGACTGCGTTATCGATAGATGAAGCACAAGCTGCACATGAAATACCACCAATAGCAGCATTTACCCTATACTTCTTTTCTCTTGTAACGGGCAAGAGTTCCACTAAATTAGCAGTATAGCCTGATTCTTTGATATTATGAATGATATCATTAGCGAGTTGCTTGTTCTGCAAAATAACGACAGCGGTATTGGTGACAACATCGACTGAATACTTAGACTCATCTACTATTCCATGACTTTTCTTAGCCAGGACTTCTGAAATGGCTGTGGAAACACTTGATGCGCAGGCGGAGCATGTCATACCACCAATGGTAAACACTGCTCGAAACTCCAAATGGTTATCAGACACAATTTCTTTCAACTCAACATCTGTTGATGAATTTGAAGCATCCTCCTCCTCTTCTCCACGACATTTTGTACAAGTTTCCAAGTGTTTAATTCTTTTAGACCTTTTTGTATTTCTTTTAAACACCATATCAAATAAGCTTGCAAAATAATGACCATGGAAACTTTTGTCCTTGTCATGAGTTATGGCCCTTGTTGATTCTTCTTCATCAATATCATGTAATGAGTAATCTTGAACTATGAACCCCACTGATTCCAACTTGTTCAAAATGATTCTCTGTAGTCTCTTGTTTATCCTCTTATGTGTTAATATCGAAACCTCTTCATTCTCCACAATCTTTATAACCGCCTTGGGTTTCTTAATCTCATCTCCAAAACGACTTTCACCGATGGCTGAAGTTGTTTGTTCTAGATCGAATATCAGACTCAATGCTTGATGGATCGCTATGTGACAATCCTCACAATGAATGTTAGTGAGTTTGATGTTGAACACTTGCATCTTGTGCGAATAAACGTATTTGTAATCTCTGTCTAGCAGTAAGCTAAATATTATCTTATAATTGTGTCAACGAATATGTGGAGGTTAATCAACAACGTTCAGACAAGATATTACGCAACGATCAAAGCATTCAGTCAGCTCAGAATCTATCCATGAAATACAAAGTGGCAAATTGCTGAATCCTTTTTTCAATGGGGAATTCAGGTCTTTATATAGTTGTTTTTTTCAATTAAAGAGCAGATTCAGCTAAAATTGCGCATGCAGAAAAAGCATTAAAAAAGATCCAAGATTTGGTGATGTTTTTTTTTTTTTTTTTTTTTTTTTTTGAAGCGAAATGTGCTCATTTTAACAGAAATGAAAAGCCACTCGAGAATCAAGTGTTCTACAAATGTAAAGAGAAACAAAATCTTTTTTCTAATATTGTTATATGATTAAGTCTATGGACTAAACAATCAATTTGAAATAATAAGGGTGAGTGGGTACGCAGAAACACAAGAGAAAAAACACGATTTAGAACAAAAAGGAATGATAAACACAGGAGATATATGATGGCGATGAATGTTGGGGGGTTTGGACTAACGTAAGAAACCTTTTCTTGTCTTTTGAGGAGCTGCAATTGGTTCAGCAGCAGTTGGATTTAGTCTAGCGTTTTCTAATTGTCTCTTTTTCTCTTCTAAAGTTTTAACTTGTTTTAATAGTTTTTCTTTAACTTCTTTATGTCTTGAAAACAATTCAGCTTCAGATTTTTGTAATTTCTTCTCCTTTTCAGAGACTTTCTGTTGAAAGATTTGTTTCATTTCAGCTTCTAATTTAGCAAGTTTAGCTTCATGTAAGGCTTTTTCTTCTTGTTGTTTGGTAGCTGGATCAAATTCTCTAAATACAGAATCATCCTGTTGAATACCTAATTTTAACAATTTTTCAGTTCTATAAGTTTCATAAAGTGAACTTGCAGTTTTTTCACGTAATTCTTCCAAGAAATTTCTAATTAAAAGTTGTCTTAATTTAACAAAATCATTATGATCTTCATTATCAACTTCAATTATACCCCATGGATATTCACGACCTCTAACTTTACGACCATCTTGAGTTTGAATCTCTTGAGTAGAACCAACAACTGCAAATGGGAATTTTGAAATGATTTCTTTAGTAGTTTGAGTAGTTTCTTCATCATCATTTTCATAAATTATTGGTTCAAAAATTTCAATTTTTTGAGTTTTAATATCATCTAAAATTCTTTGTTTAAATTCCACTATTTCTTCTTCAGTTAAAGTATCAGATTTAGCAATAATTGGTATAACGTTCACCTTTTTATGAATTCTTAACAAGAAATCAATATCTAAAGGTTTTAAAGAATGTCCTGTTGGTTCAATGAAATATAATAGAGCATGAATTCTTGAATCAACATAACTTGATCTATTAATCTTATTCTCAAATTCTAAATATGAATCAAATCTTGAATTAACTTCATCAATGATTGGTTGAGAAGAGTCTGTATTGTTTACTTGATCACCAAAACCTGGTGTATCAACAACGGTTAAATGTAGTTTAATTCCATTTTCTTCAATATCAGATTCCACAGTATTGATTGAAACATATGATGGTCTTTCTGTAGAAGGTTCCTTTGGTTCTTTTGGAGCATATAACTCTTTATTGAACAATGTGTTGATTAGAGTAGATTTACCTAAACCTGCTTCTCCAACAACCAACAAATTTAAATTAAAACCTTTTCTAATAGATTTTCTATGCCATTGCTTTGGTAGATTGGCAAAACCAACATATCCATTCAATTTTCTTCTAATGATTTTAATATCTGGTGTTGGTAAAGGAGTTGAACCATGAGTAGTACCATTACCACCATTTAATCTTTGAGGAACAGCATTTGAATCACCACCATTATTATGCCCATTTAATTCAGAAGAAATCTTGGAAGATGGTTCTTGTTTAATCAAACTTTGACCGTTCAATTCTTTCTTTGTGAAATCTAAGCCTAATCCAGTAGTTGGTTCATCTTGAGTTAAAACATGACCACTAGCACTTGGGACGGTTGTCTTTGAAGTTATTGAACCAGCGGTTGAATCATTGTACTCTTCTTTAACGTTGGATTTAGTGGTGTTGACAGCGTTGACGGTGTGTTGAACATCATTAGCAGGTGAAACATCATTGGTATTATTACTAATTACAGCAGCTGATGGACCGCCATTGGACTCGCTGGAAATAACATTGGCAGGTTCTGGATCCAACATACTGGAGGATCTAGCGATAGACATTTTATACTAAAATTAACACTGGAATAACTAACAAACCAGACTAGTCTATTGACTAAAGTTGATGAAATTTGTTTGTGATAAAATGTGTTTGTGATAGAGATCAATTGACAAAAATTTCAATTCAATCAACGTATGAGTTTGTTTGTGTTTCCCTTTTTTCCATAAAGATCTGGACACAATTTTACTTTTTGTTTTGGAATTTTCGCATTCTTTTCTAAAAATGAAAAAAAAAAAAAAGCTCCAATTCTTTTATTTATTCTTTTTTTTTTTTTTGTGTTTCAAACGCGTATGAGCTTTTTTGTTTAAAAGTTTATTATTAAAAAAAAAAGAAGAATTTAAAGGAAATGTCGGAACTTGGATTAAAATGCAGAGCTATTGTTAAAAAGAGCATGTGACACGAACATTTTTATCCGGGGGCGTGTAAGTGTATATGTATTCAATTTAATATATATGGCGATTCTATAACAAGAACAGTATATAAAACTAAAAGTGGAGCTAAAGCTGTACAATATAGAAAGAAAGGAAAAAAGGAGAATGTCATACACAGACGAAGTGACTAAGCTATTAGAAGATGGTGCTAAAAAATACGCTGCCAAACAGTATGAACAAGCTGTAGAATCATATGGTGAAGCATGTTCCAAATACTCTGAAGTAAATGAAGATGAAGAAGATCCAGAGTTGTTGTATTTATATGGTAAAGCTTTATTTCAAGTTGCTGTGAGTAAGAATGGGTTATTTGGCGGAGCTGATGAGAAACAGGAGGATCCAAGTGTCAATGAAGGTCAAGGTGAAGACGATGAAGAGATAAAAAAGGGTAAAGAAGCTGGGTTGTTCCAATTTAGTGAAGATGTTCCATTAGCAGAAGAGGAAGATCAGGATGAGGATGAGAGTGATGAAGAGCAACAGCAAGAGGAACAAGAAGGTGAAGGAGAAGAATCAAATGGCAAGGAAGATAAAGAGAAAGACCAAACAGAAGAAGAACCAGAACAATCGGATTTTGAGATTGCTTGGGAAATTTTAGATCTTTCACGTTCTTTATTCACATCAAAGTTATCAAATTTATCATCTATTACAAAATTATCACCATCTAAATCAGATCCTCAAGATTCAAAAGATCCACAAATTTCAACTACACTAAGACTTTCACAGATTTATGATCTACTTGGAGAGATATCTTTAGAAACTGAAAATTTTAAACAAGCTTCTGAAGATTTTGAAAGCTTATTAGATTTGAGATCTCAACTATACGAGTTTAAATCAAATTTAATTTCAGAGGCTCATTATAAACTTTCATTAGCTTTAGAATTTACCATAGATGAAAAAAATGAAGAATTAAATGTTGAATCTAAGCAAAAAGCCATAACACATCTTTCCAAGGCAATCGAATCAATAGAAGCAAGAGATGAAAAGGATGATGATTTAATAAAAGAATTGAAATCAAAACTTGATGAACTTAAAAAAGATCCAAATGAACAATTCGATTTACAAAAGCAAGAAATATTAAAGGGAATTCTTGGGGAAGCTTCATCAAATTCGAATACAACTTCCACTTCTACTACAGTGGAGAACAAACCTGTGAACGATTTAACTTCTATTGTGAAAAAAAGAAAGGCTAAACCTACTAATGAACAAGTGAAAAAGGCTAAAAATTAGAATACATTATTGTTAAAGAGTTAAGAATAAATAGCACGATCGGGTTTTCAATCATGATTGGTGTAGCTTAGGTCTTTTAGTAGGTCTTCCTTTTGCTCTTTCTTCCTTTTCAATTCCTGTAGTTTTTTCCTTTCTTCAAATGTTTTAAGATTTAACTTTATGCTGTCAAATCCAAATTCTTCTTTTAAATCAAATGAAATTCCTTCTTTTTCACTATCATCAATCTTATCTTTATTGGATGCAAACTCATCATCCTTCATACCCTTTTCCAAGATTTTGTCTAAATTTTCATTGGAACTTTTGTAGCTTCCTGATTTAATATACGTATAATGAGCAAAGTCATCAAAATAACTATAATCATCCCACTCATAATAATCATCGTCTGGTCCAACAAAATTATCCATATTTTCTTCTTCTTTAGTTTTGATACCTAATTTATTGAAGATCAACTCTTCAAAATAGACTGCAATCAATAAGGATTTTTTTTTAGACCTTTTCACTAAAAAGATTAATTTCCACTTATATCTATACAACAAATCTTTTAAAATCCAGCTCAATACTTTTAACTTCTTTATAACAAGAAATATAACAGATAAAAATTTCCTGAAAGCTTGTCCTGATTTTACCGAATATGTAATTACTCTCAACTCAAATGCAATCTTTTTCTTCAAGTGTACTATTATAGCACAAATTTTCTGAATTAGTTTGATTATAGTTAATGCAACCTTGTTTTCAGCTAATTGAACCAATTTTTTCAACTCTATCAAGTTCCAAAATACTTTGGCAATCAACTTAATGATGGAAAGTGGCAACTTTAAGATTGATAAACCTTGAGTGCTTATCTCATCTCCTTGACTAAAGTCATTGTTTGAAACCTGACCGTCATCTTCTGATACAAAAGGAACATGTGCATGAAATGATGGAGCTTGAGGTTTTATACCTTCCCATTCGTATGAAGAAAAATTCCACTCATTATCAACTGTATTATCGACCTGCTCCACCAATATATAAGGATCTTGATCACTATACACATGGTCATAAATAGCCACATAATCACTTTGATCCATTTGCTCCAAAATTTCAAACATCTTTGAAAATTCATTATATATTCTCCATAATTTTAGATACAATTCACTAGCCAATCTTTCACTCAATGTTTCAAAGCTCAACTCTTTCGATATCGGATAGTCATCATAGTTGTAATCATACTCTTTGCTTAGATTGAATGATTGAATATATCGAACATCTCCAATAAGTTCCTCAACCAACTCTTCAACTGTATTGTATTTATTCGCATATAGCCTTTTGATAGGCACAGTGTGTTTTTCTTGAACTGATATTTCCTGTAATCTCTTGGGTAAAATTGATTCAAAAATATCAAAAGGTGAAAGACTTGTCTCAGCGGATACCATGAAGTTATACCTTTGAAGCCAGAAGGGACATATTAATGATAGTATACAAACAACAGATAATTGTTCTATCTTCATCATACCATTTTGTAAATTTACACCTAGCCGCCCTATAACAATGTAATTGTTATGATTTTTTTAGTTAAAGGAATAAAAGAGAATTAGTGTTTCTTTTATAGTAATTTGAACAATAGCCGCCATCTAGAAGAAGTTGAAAAAGTGAACCTGATTAAAAATTAATCGCTACTAATTTGAGTAACCACATAATAAATTGGTTTCTATGGCAATGGATGAACAGGAGCAGCTGGAAATCTTTTTAGATCTCAGTTACTTCAGGCTCATCTTATCATTTAGTCACTTATGCACTAACCACCGAACTAAAAGCTTAATCATTGGAACTTTGGATGGCTTTAGCATCACAGCTTGACAATAACATATAGACGTATCTATACCAATAAATATATCCGTTTTCCTTACAAACCAAGACAACCACCGAACAAAGATATTTCAATGTAAGATATATATCTATATTCGAAGAGATACTGTACAATAAATACTTCTTCATATTGATTCTTCAGTTTTTGTGCCTAATCGCCTATCACCCATCGCCCATAACCTATTACATAATGATTCTTGACACAGAGCTCACAACACGTCAATTTTCGTCAATATGAAATTTTGACACCATTTTTGTTCTTTATTTCTCTTTGTTCCTTTAAGCAATAATAGGAATAAAAGAGAGAGAAAAAAAAAAATCAAAAATCGCAACCTAAAGACATTTGACGTAAGAGAGGCTTATAAGGTTTAAATTTGACTTGCGTATATAAATAAGGGGATAAATTTCTTTTATCAGAATAATTTTTTTTTTCTTCACTTGAATCTTTTATTTCAACTGAACAATACTATTGTACAATACTCGTGTGACTGGGTATTTAATAGAAGAAAGTGACAAACTATAGACAATGAGTAATCCAATTGGTAAAGAGAATATTGTTAACGGTACTACAACCGGTGCCAGTACTTCTAGAACTGCTGGAGGTGTATCAGGGTCCACTAACTCTGGCACTAGAGCTACTGGTGCAACTGGTACAGGTGCAGTCAACGCTAGCAAGTTTGCTAGCTTAAAAAACTTGATCAATCAATCACACTTGAGATTTGGATGGTTTATTGGTAATTTAGCGGTTGTTTTCAATTCGTTGTTATATTTCTTATCATTTAGATCATCAGGCTATTTGAATTTCTTTTGGTACAAGTCTATCTTTATTGGTGCACTAACCACATTTGGGATCGTATTATATCAAAACAAACAGCAGTTCACTAAAGGTAACATTAGAGTCCTTTTACAGGATGATAATTTACATTATTTGTACAATGCTTTAATCTGGTTAATATTCCCATATCAAACTTTGGCAATTATTCCATATTTGTCATTCTCAACTTTCCATGTGTTGACGTTTGTTGGAAATGATCTATTACCATCATTACAGTTGCTTCCTGCAATTAGTTTGAAGTTAAAGAATTTCACCCATAACAACCATGAGTTATCAAGAAAACTAGCTGCTAATTCTGAACTTGTTCTTTTAATTGTGTTAATCTTTAAGGCTTTATTCTGGAGAAAATATTCATTGTTGACTTTAGGATTTTACTCCATATTTATCAAAATCAAAAGTGAAGGAAGTATTTTCACTAAGACAATTTTAAAGAATTGGGAAGTAAGAGTAGATGGTATTGTTAGTGCTACAAATGTCCCACCTCAAGTCAAAACTGCTTGGGTCTCTTTTAAAAGAGTTTTAAAAACTATCAACAACTTTAGTCTTATTAGACAAGTGGAGGAAAAGGCTACTTAAGGATAACACTGATATTTAAATTGAAATCACAAATTCGTTTGTATAGATTTCACCTATATATAACATAGCTGCTCTCAACTAAATGTACAATTGTACTATACCATATATTAACTAAATACAATAAAATTAGTTTCAAGACGTTTGAAGCACTTGCATAGTTACGTAATTAAATATAATTGAAAAAACTTACGTAAGCGATGAGCTCTGTTTTTTTTCTTATGAAAAAAATTGGATTTTTTTTTTCTAGAAAGTTCTAAAAAACGAAAAAAAAATCTGTTAATTTGTAGAGGGCCAAAATTGTCGACGAAAAATTTACAGATTTAGAGATTATTTAAAGAGGCTGGAAAGTGCTAAAATTTCGTCATCTTCCTTTTCTTTCAGATCTTGCTTTCTTTCTCTTTTATTTATTACTTATTACATCCAATAACAATAATAATGTCTAAAGCTGTTGGTATTGATTTAGGTACTACCTACTCTTGTGTTGCTCACTTCGCTAATGATCGTGTTGAAATCATTGCCAATGATCAAGGTAACAGAACTACTCCATCTTTTGTCGGTTTTACCGATTCTGAAAGATTGATTGGTGATGCTGCTAAAAATCAAGCTGCTATGAACCCTTCAAACACTGTTTTTGATGCCAAACGTTTAATTGGTAGAAAATTCAACGATGCTGAAGTTCAAAATGATTTAAAACATTTCCCATTCAAAGTCATTGATGAAGCTACTAAACCAAAAATTCAAGTTGAATTCAAAGGTGAAACTAAAACTTTCACTCCAGAAGAAATTTCTTCAATGATCTTGTTGAAAATGAAAGAAACTGCTGAAAACTTTTTAGGTACTAAAGTTAACGATGCTGTCGTTACCGTTCCAGCTTATTTCAACGATTCTCAACGTCAAGCTACTAAAGATGCTGGTTTAATTGCTGGTTTAAACGTTTTACGTATTATTAACGAACCAACTGCTGCTGCCATTGCTTACGGTTTAGACAAAAAAGATGAAGGTGAAAAGAACGTTTTAATCTTCGATTTAGGTGGTGGTACTTTTGATGTTTCATTATTAGCCATTGAAGATGGTATCTTTGAAGTTAAAGCCACTGCTGGTGACACTCATTTAGGTGGTGAAGATTTCGATAACAAATTAGTTGACCATTTAGCTGCTGAATTCAAGAGAAAAAACAAAAAAGATATCACTTCTAACCAAAGATCTTTAAGAAGATTAAGAACTGCTGCTGAAAGAGCCAAGAGAACTTTGTCTTCATCTGCTCAAACTTCAATTGAAATCGATTCTTTATTCGAAGGTGTTGATTTCTACACTTCAATCACCAGAGCTAGATTCGAAGAATTATGTGCCCCATTATTCAGATCAACTTTAGACCCAGTTGAAAAAGTTTTAAAAGATGCTGCTTTAGATAAATCTCAAGTTGATGAAATTGTCTTAGTTGGTGGTTCCACTCGTATTCCAAAAGTTCAAAAATTAGTTTCTGAATTTTTCAACGGTAAAGAACCAAATAGATCAATTAACCCAGATGAAGCTGTTGCTTACGGTGCTGCTGTCCAAGCTGCTATCTTAACTGGTGATACTTCTTCAAAAACTCAAGATTTATTACTATTAGATGTTGCTCCATTATCCTTAGGTATTGAAACCGCTGGTGGTGTCATGACTAAATTAATTCCAAGAAACTCTACCATCCCAACCAAGAAATCTGAAACTTTCTCCACTTACGCTGATAACCAACCTGGTGTTCTAATTCAAGTTTTCGAAGGTGAAAGAGCTAGAACAAAGGATAACAACATCTTAGGTAAATTCGAATTATCTGGTATCCCACCAGCTCCAAGAGGTGTTCCACAAATCGAAGTTACTTTCGATGTTGATGCCAATGGTATCTTAAACGTTTCTGCTGTTGAAAAAGGTACTGGTAAATCCAACAAAATCACCATCACTAACGATAAAGGTAGATTATCTAAAGAAGATATCGAACGTATGGTTTCTGAAGCTGAAAAATACAAAGAAGAAGATGAAAAGGAAGCTGCTAGAATTGGTGCTAAGAACGGTTTAGAATCTTATGCCTTCTCTTTGAAAAACACCACTTCTGAAGAAAACTTCACTTCAAAAGTTTCTGAAGAGGATAAAACTTCATTAACCACCACTATTGAAGGTGTTATCGCTTGGTTAGATGAAAACCAAACCGCTACCACTGAAGAATTTGGTGACAAACAAAAAGAATTAGAAGCTGTCGCTAACCCAATCTTGACTAAATTCTACCAAGAAAACGGTGGTGCTCCAGGTGCTGGTGGTGCCGCTCCAGGTGGTTTCCCAGGTGCCGGTGCTGCTGCTCCAGAAAATGATGGTCCAACTGTTGAAGAAGTTGATTAAACAAGTTCAACCACAAGTTAACCCATCAATTCATTTTATTCTCACCCTTTATTTAGGGCGTTGGTTATGTACATTAGCTTATATTTAATCATCAACTTTTGACCTCATTATTATTATATGTTAGACTTTTGCTTTTTTTTTTTTGGAATTTTTGCCCATATATATAGAAAGTTAATCTAGATTTAGAAAAATTCTGTGTTATGACTTTTACTTATTGTAGAATACGAAAACGTCTTCCTTACTAGAAATCAAATTTCATTTGCCTTCAATTCCGTGTATCGATGATTTTTACAAGTCAGGACCACTAGTTGGAAGAAGAATTCAACGTGAAAGCATAAAATATTAAAGGTTGACATAAGTATACTATAAACATCACTCAATTCTGATTCAATCCTCCATTTCGATAACAGGAATGTCATCATCCCCTTCAACATCATCCGGTTGAGATTGTGCTTGAGTAGTAGGTAGTCGCTCCTGCGCACTTTTATCCTGTTGAGAGTCAACAATCTCATCGATAACCTCTTGCTCCTGTTGATCGTCCTCTTCAAATATGCTTTCGTACAAATCACCTAGTACATCCTCATTCAATCTCAATCTTCGTATCAATCCATCTTCTGGAGACAGTAGCCCTAATTTCTTCAAAGTAAGTAGTTTAGTAGTATATATGACTAATTCTCTTTCAGCGTTCCATCTGGTAGCTTCACCATCCTGGTCATCTTCATTAAATTGAGGTTTCAAAGAATTAAAATTAACGTCTTCATCATCCTCTCTGTCTAACTCAACATCAATTGAACTTGCCAAAAAAGCTTCCTTGGAAAGGAAAATGAACTTCAAGGATTCTTTCAAAGTTTGGGATAATTCAAGGGACGACAATTCAATTTCTCTAAATCTGTTCACATTTGATATATTAGACTTTCCAGAGTCCGCGTGAGTCTCAAAAAAGTTCTTTAATATTGTCGAAAGATCTATTAAGCTGGAAGCTGCCTGAAGTCTTAAAGATAAGGGTAATTCTTTGGTGTTGGTTAGCTCATTTAGCTCTTCTAAAAGACTTGGAATTTCTACTAGTTCTACCTCCAAGTCAAAAAGCTCATTCGATTTCAGTAAATGTGTCAATTTCCAAGAGGTTGCAGAAAGGAAAACCTTAAACAGGGACGAAATTTGGGTGATTGAGTCGGAACTATCTGCGTTTTGAAAATCTTGTAGGGCACGAAGTATCTTTGTCTTCACTAGGTCAAAGTGACTCAAGATTTCAGTGATGTTATAGTTTGTACCCAGAAGTAAAATTTTAAAGATATAGTCGTCATAGATCTGCTGCAGGTTTGGGTTGAAGGAATCAAATTCTGGATCATTTAGATAATTTGTGAACTCTATGGTCAATTCAGAAATCAAACTTTTGAACAGTGAGTTGACTCTTTGGACAATAGTCGATTCAGGATTATTGTTCAAATTTTGAAATAATAAAGTATATTCGCCTTTGAATTCGTTTATATCACTGTTCTTGAAAAATTTCAAGTACGATACGTAGACGGTCTCATAAACGTTGATTTCATTGTTCTGTTCGAAAAAACTTAAAGGGAAACTAGTGAAGATCTTGGTGAATACTTTGAAATTAGATTCAGTGTTTTCAACTTTTTTCAATAGGGATGTTAAAGATTTTAAAACTATTTGGATAGATGCATCATTATCAGCGCCAGTTTTCAACTTTGCGTTCTTTTCCAATTCAACTTCTTTCAAGTGCAGTAAGCTACCATGAACTAATTCAAGTAGGATGGACTCCTCAGTAGCTGATAAATCAATGATGTTTTTCAAAGTGTCATCCAAATTTTCAACTGAACTTATATCTAGTAAGAAGTACTTTATAAGAAGTTCCCACAAGTCCGAGTAAGCACTTAGTCCAAATAGATATTTCCCAACCTGGGCAAACTTTGAGGCATCCGAGGATGTTGTCGATAGATATTGCACCTTGCTCGTTTCTTTTGACAATTCACTTGCCTCTTTCAAAATTGAAATTAAATGACGGATGATAACCGTGCCTTTTAAATCGATAGGAAAATCAGAATTTAATGATTCTAAATCTACCTTTTCATGGGTTTCTTGCGTTCTTTCGTTCTCCAAAGTTTGGATAAAACTAGCAACCAATTGAAGTGATCTTTTTTCATCATTAGTGAAGATTAAGGACGCAACTTTTGAAGCTTGTTCATCATCAAGGAATCCGATTTTATTAACTTCAGTCAATAATGCAATTGAATTACTTCTGACATGATGATCGATATCATAAAATGCAATTTCAATGATTCTGGCTTTAAATCTTTCAAAAAATTGCCTTAGCCCGGTAACCACGACATTTTGTTTTAGTATTTTGATCAAAGTCTTGACGACTTGAAGCCTAACAGAGGAATTGGCATCGGAGAGAACCCAACCTAAATATTTTAAGTAAGTGACTTTGAAGAACAGTTCAGGATAAAGGTCCATCCATTCACCCAAGGAAGACATAGCCTCAGCTCTAATTTGATGATCGATATCTTTAAACCTGTGGATAAAAGTCGTGTTCACAATATCTTGAATGAAGTTTTCCAGTATAGTTGACTGATTAGTAAACGTTTCAACATTACTTTCTGCTTGCTTGATTCTCTTTTTAATAGCTGCAGTAGATTTTTTTTGTTGCTCTTTTGAAAGTTGATGCTTGAAGCTCTCCAACGAACTATTATTTTTCTTTATGATCTTACATAGTATGGTCTCTATGGAGAACAATGATACCGATGAGATGTATCTTAGTGCTCTCACTGAAGATACAGAAAAAGATGATAACCAAATCAACAAGTCCTCCATTATATTACTATCTTCGACATCTTCTTCGCTCTCTTCATCATCATCTTCTAAGACAATATTTTCATAAAGTATACCCTTTTCATCACATACTATTATGATCTGGCTAATAAAATTGATGTAATTTTTTTTCAAATGTTTATACTCGTTCTTCTTGGAGATGAAGTAAAACTCATGAACTTTTTGACGTTTGAAGAACGTTTGAATTTCACCAACCGTTTCTGGAGCACTTTCATTATTGTTGACATCGTGTTCTTCAATGGTGGTAAAACAACCAACAGCGTTCAAGATCAAATTTATCAAATCCTTTTTAGCCAAATCCTTACTTGTCTTATATTGTTCCACCCAATCAACAGCCAACTCAACAACAGAAACTTCTGGATCATTCAAGGCTTGAAATAAATAGTGCTCTTCAAAACCATCTCGTAGTTGATTATAGGTCGTGGCGAGATCTGTCTTGGGCTTCTTTTGACTTGCATCACCATTCTGCTTTCTTGCTTTTCTCTTTCGTTGCAAGCGACCAAATTCAGCGTCTGGGTCGTTCTGAGCATCGTCTTCCTCATCTTCGGCGCCATCCTCCTCATAGTCCTCGTTGTTTATATCATCATCATAGGTAATAGGCTGAGAAGATTGAATCTCCTGTATTCTCTTTGAGCGACGAGTGGTTGCTGGGGTTTGATCCGTGGTCATTGTACTCTCTAATAGCTCTTGCCGCCGACTACTAATTCTAGGTCTTGACTGACTGCTTGAAGAAATAGCGCGTTTTGATTTAAAAATCTATTAAAAAACAAAGAGATTTCTCGCGTCTCGTACACCCAAACACATCTTCGGATAATGATTTGTGGATATGGTAAACTTTAAATGGTTAAAGGGTCATTCTTTGAAAGAGATATGGAAAGAGAGAATTAGTGATAAGTTGAATTTATCGATTTGGGTCCCATCATATTACTGACTTGAGATGGCATAATTAATCATCTGATAGTGCGAAACTTCGCAGAGACAACCCATAATAGATATTACATGAAGGCAGCTGAAACCACTTACAAGCACTTTGCTCAAACAAAACTTCAAAAGCACGTCTGTTAGATCCTATTACATGAGTGGAAATAAACCAGAACAATTGTAAGAAGCATTGGTTGAATTGCTGAACTCATCAGATCTTTACTGCTTGGTACCGTCTTGAAATATAAGAGAAAATCCCGACAAAACATACCGGAAAATTATTTCATGTACAAACATTACCAAATTACCCATTCATCACCACCAATTAGGATAAATTAATGTATAACACCCGTGTGCAAAATCATACACCACTCCAACGTGAACTTGATCTCTCTTAAGTGCCTCTGCTGGTTTCATACTTACGCTGAAACAATGAGGTTATGTGTCAAAATTACCTTTAGTTCGGAGATGTTAGGCATCTGATAATTTCCGAATCGGGATGACACAATGGTTCTTGTAAAACTTTTTGAAGAAAGATCTTGATTTCAGTAAAGAAGCGTAATGGTTACTATATGATGCAGTTTCATACTATATGATGGTGTGGTTGAAATTGGTAGGTATAGCTAGATATAGCTCAATGTCTGTAATTTCCAATTGGGTGGTTATAGGTTCGTTGGTAGTGGTTGAATTGTCTTAACTTCATCTTCTCTTCTTTTGATAAAGCTATGAGGTATTCATATACAGATACGGTTTGAGGCAAGTCGCTTGGAATTCTCGACAATTTGAGTCTTAACGAGGCATTCTATGCAACTTGACGTGCATATTGGACTTCTTTAAAAAGATCTAAGCTTACCTCGACGTTTCGTTTTATATATTCTCTTTAAATCAAAGCTCTTGAGACATTAAGGTGAACTATAATAATGTCAAACATGTTTCATCACATTCTCCTGGTAAAGTATATAAAAGAGTCCTCATCTTCAACTCTTACTTTAGAGAAGTTGGAAACCAGAATGAAACTTGAACGTATCATATAATCAATCAACATTTACAACCATGAAATTAACTATTACATTCGTTTTATCATTACTAGCTTCAACTCATATAGCTGAAGCTGGAAGTATAGCTAAGTTTAAGCTAGGTCTAGGTAGACCTAATGAGGTCAACAAGTTGCACAAACGTGGTTTAGGTGAAATCAATCTTTCTCCATCAAAAGGTGTATACTTAGCGAACGTTTCCGTTGGTACACCGGGTGTGGATTCTACTGTTATTTTCGATACGGGTTCATATCTTACAAACATTCTATCTACAGATGTCATAGCAGATGGATATAACATCAGTGAATCGTCCACTGGAGTTAAAGTTGACCGTAACTTGACGTCAACATATTTAGATGGATCGTCATTCACTGGAACGTACGCTCGTGATACTGTTGATTTCGATGGCTTGTCAATTGAAAACTTTACATTTATCAATGTTAAAGTTACAGAACAAAATGAGAACGGTATTGTTGGTATTGGTTATTCTAGTGGTGCAAAAGGCTGGAACACTTGGGATTCTATCACTGCAGATGGTGATATTGACAGAAAAGTATTTTCATCTTACTTCTTATCCGAATCAGAGTCAGGTGCCATTATCTTTGGTGGTTTAGATAAAAGCAAATACAGTGGTGATCTGCAAAAGATTACATTGAGTCCTGAACCACAATCATTCTTCCAAGCCTCTAGCTCATCTGTTTCTACCTCATGCAAGGCTATCTCTTCATCAACCAACCTTTTTACATTTGATACAGGTTCTGATGCCTCTATGGTTGAATCAAAACTATTTCATGCTATCCATCAGAGTTTTAATGGTTCACTGGCCTTGGTCAATGGTCTTGGTAATCCTAGTGGTCTAGAAGAAAACTATGTTTTCAAATGTTCAGATGCTCATTCATTACTATTTACTTTCGGTTCTGCTGTTTTGGAGATTGCACCAAAGAGTTTTTTAATTGCCTTAGTTGATTTATCAGATAATGGCAAAATTTTAACTGACTCCGATGGTGATGAACTTTGTTCTTCAACTATCTTTGCAAGTGATGATCAAAACATTCTTGGTGCCAATAGTTTACAGGATCTATACATTGTCTGGGATATTGACAATGAAGAGATCTCCTTTGCGCCAGCTACCGATAACACAGAAGAAAACATTGTTGAAATAACTGGAGATGTCCCAGGTGCTTATTATCCAAGTTATAATTCTGTCAAAGCTGGTGAATATCTCACTACGACCCCAACTACTACTACATTAGCAGATTCCGATAACATTTCATTCTCTTATTTTAGTGGTGCTACTACAGTTGTTGAAAACGCTTGCGCACAAATCTATTCCATCTCATCTACCTTCTCACTGAGCTCTAGTCTGTTCTCCACCAAGCAAGTAGTTTCCACTGATGAAGTGAACGATGGTACAACGACTAGACATCTTTCAACGACTAAAGTCAGTACCATTTTAACTTGTCTGGATTGTGTTACAACTACTTCAGTGGCTCCTACTATATCGACAGTGACCAGCTCTCGAGAGACTGAAGTAACTGTCACATCAAACGTTTGTTTATCTTGCACCACTGGTGTCTCATCAGATTCTTCATCCATAAGTACTTCATCCTCTCCAGATGCAAGCACACCATCGGAAACTACCACAATTGCAGTACCACCTTCAAAATTCAGCACACTATCTTCGTCATCCACCATTTCCCTTCCTCCATCATCTTCTTCCACCACAACTCCAAGCTCTTCAGCCACTGTAACATCATCAACCATACCTTCATCGCCTGTTACAACCGATACAGAATTATCTACAACGGTTTTAACAATCACCTCTTGCTCAGAACAGGGATGCTCTGTTACAATAACTTCTATACCTTTCATATCTTCCACGTCAAGCTTTTCAGCCTCTTCTGTAAGAAGTTTGACATCCTCAAATTCTTCAACTACTGCTACATCATCTTCAGAGAACATCACCCCATCTTTTTCAAATTCGATCTCTTCTTCATCTTCTGAGGTCATAGTTAGCTCATCTTCAATTTCAACGGTTGTTCCATCTTCCTCCACTATTCCAATCGTTAGCTCCTCAGCTTCTTCTTTGACATCAGAAATTACAACTCCAACGTTGACTTTTACTTCAATTCATCCAGAGCAACCTTCTTCGGAGTTTGTTTCATCTAGCACTATTCCAGAAGAGCAAACAACCGTTCCAGAGTCAAGCACTACATTGACAACAATTGTTACATTTGTCACAGAATCTAAGACAAACGTTGTCACTATAACCACAGTAGTTCCATGTTTATCAACTACTGTTCCTATTAGTGAGATCTCAACCGGTACTACTAACAATCCATCTACTGTGACGTTTACTGCTGTTACTTCGTCAGAGCCAGTGATTACCTCTTTAGACACTGCAAGTCAGACATCTTCCCCATCAGTCATCACTACAATCACCACTTCAATTGAAACCACCGAGCTAAGTGTTGGTTATTCGCTCAGTTCCACTGGATCAATTTCACCTGAAGAACCAAATGAAGCTACAACCAGTAGTGCATCTGTATCACCTGTTATAAAATCCATATCAACACCTCTGGACCCAATTATCCACACAACCATTTCTAACGATGATACTACCATCACCACAGTCATCAAGGCCACAGTTGCCATTCGACCAACCGAACCAACGCCTGTAATTACCACTATTTCAGCCAATCCAACTTTGGAAGCAGTCCCCTCCGAAAGTCACTCTTCCACCACTGCACTTGTTTCAACTTTCCAAGGTAAAGGTATGATCAACACTGCTACTCTAAGCTCAATGGTATACATTCTAATCTCCCTGATTTACCTTTGAAGCTAACCTTCTTTTTTTATAATTAGGTATATCTATATAGTATACTACTGTTTCCCATAATTATGGTGCCCTTTGTAGTAAAAATCATAGTAAATAGAAAACTGAAAGTATTACTGCCAACATTTGTCGTGTAAGTTTTCTCTTATCAGAAAAAAATCTTTTTTTGACAGATCAATGACACATTTATTTATTAATCAGAAAAACAAAAGGGAAAAAGTGGGTTTTAAGGATCAAATTACAGCTAATATCATCCTTTTTGTCCTTTTCAGAATTCATCTTTTAATACAATATTCACGTAACACAATGAGCGAGACTACTGATCAACATACGCATATTATCAAAAACTTGACAAAGAAGCCATCACATTTATCCAACGCGGAACTTCATAGCGATGACTCTTTCAAAAAGCGTGAAAGAGATCAAAAGACAGCCAAGTTGTTAGAAAGGGTGGATAGATTGAGAGTCCGTACTGGAACATCCTCCGGTGCTGATTCTTTCAACTTTAAGAATACTTGATCCGTATTTTACTATGTATACTGTGGAGTTACTGTTGGTTTTGGTGTATTGAAATTTTGGTTTTCTGGCGTCTATCATTCATTTTACTTCTTTTTTTGTGCCGTCTTGTGCGTCTTTATACTGATATTATACTTGCCAGGTGTATAACTACGTGAGATATATTTCACGTTGTCTGTGGCTATTTGTCCATATGTTTCCAGAAGCTTCTATGATTCAACTTTTAACAGGAAATTATTGGCTATTCCTTGAATTATCTTACAATATATGGTGTGTTTAATAATACATTGAGTTTCATCTAGCCAATGTAGTGTAGGATCAAAGTTTTAAAGACAACTTTTTTTTCCAAAGCTTACTTGTAATTCAATTATTAGGAGCCCAATTGGAACGTACCCAGGACAAATTTGAAAATGTAAGACTGTCGCAGAGCAAAAGCCCGTCAAATATCCTATACTATCTTGACTTAATATATATACTTGTGATCTTGAAGCATTTTGTACGCGTATAATCAAATACCAAACTCCAGCGCTCATAACATGAGAATTTAGAATAAAGGCCAAGCCAAGCCAGGCCAAAATAGGTAGACCGCGTGAATTTTTAGTACTATATTTAGTACGTGCAATTTTTTGTTTCATCCACCAGGGCCAATTGGCAAACCTTTAACCATTGAACAGTTTCATACTTGCCTATTCTTTAATAAGATCAAGAAAATCCTAAAAAATGACCATATAGGGTTTGCAACTTTCACCTATAGCTTCAATGGAGAAACTTTACAATAATATTCATACACCAACAATGAAGGTACCCACGGTTAAAAGATATAAGGTATTTAATGCTATAAAATGGTCAATATTACCCCTATCTCTATTACCAGTGATCTTCAACATTTTAACCCTTACAAGCTCCACTTCAAAGTCTCCTCAAGCATATTTCATCAGAGTGGATCTTAGTAACATCACCACTACTACCAGTGATAATGATTTTGTCTATTCTTATGGACTTTTAAGTGATTGTTATGGATATAAGAATTATGACACGGGTAAATATTCTCCTCATAACTGTACATCTTTGAGCATTACAAATGGATTCCCATTGATCGAACGACTTCATGATAACAACCAGACATTGTACAACAATACACTTATCACTGATGGAGATTTAACTCGTTTTAGCAGACAGTATAAAGCTATAGGTAACATATCAGTGACATGTATACTGTTATCATGTATTTCACCAATAGCTTATTGTATCAGCTTATTTTTATGGACGGATTTATTCATAGTTGGTGTCATATCAAGTGCTGTCTCTGCAATTTTATTGCTATGTGTTGCAATCATTGCCATTGAGACCAATGTGAGTTTAAAGAAATATTTAAATTCTGTCGATGGAGTTTCATCAGAATTGGGTACAAATCTTTATGTATACAACTGGATAGCAGTTGCATTCCAATTTTTAATTGTCTTGTTGTTGTTCATGTTATGGTCTTTCAAAACGTACACTATGAAAAAGGGACACAAGTTTAGATTTGAAAATGCTCTACAAAATCCTCAACCTCAAAATTCATAAACTTTTATTTCTTTAATTATATCCTTATTTATTGTTATATTATCATATGGTAAGATGCAATTATTTTGCAATGTTTAATTTTCTAATTTTCAATTCGTTAATCTCAACGAATGGACTTACTGCTTCTGTAGAAACTTTGATACTGGTTGGTAATCCACCATCTTTGAAAAAAAAGGTGTTTGTTGAAGTATATTCACCATGGTTGAAGAACAATTCTAGAATGTTTCTATCAACTAAACCATAGATTTGGTACACTTTTAATCCTTGATCGTTCAAATGATCATGTTCGATGTATGTTGATAATTCATTGTTGAAGAATTTGTTCTTCTCTTGGAATTCATGCTTGGTTCTTCTATCCAAATAGTATTGTTGAATTGCAGTGTCAAACCCAACAGTGATTGAATCCTTTTCATCTTCGGAATAGATTGTTATGTCGAAAGTTGTAATATTTCTATAACCCAAGACAGGGTCAGTAATGGTGAAAGTGATGTTGAAATCCAAGACACCAGTGACACTACCAAACTCAGTCTTTATATCCGAACTAGAATCAAGACCAACGGTTTCCTCTTTGGTGTAATTTTCTTCAGTTACCAAAGAATCTAAAACAGGCTCTTGTACCAAGATCAAATCGTTATATTGAGGGTTATAGTTCACATTTCTTAGGCTTAACTTTCTAGCAATTGACATTGAGCTTCTATATTCTTCACTTGGAACAACATTGGCGTATTGCCAATTCGAAGCCCATGCAACACCTAAAGGTTGTTCAACGTTATCAAAGTTTTGGAAAGCATAGTAATCTTTTCCAATATCCATAAATCTTAAAATGGAATCATCTTGAATGAAATGTGTACCGTTGAAATCACCAATGTAATACTGATTAATGGATCCACCAATTGGAGAACCTGGGTTAATAGCCAATACCATAACCCATTTTTCAGTCTCATCACCCTTTGGGTTAGTAATTGGAGTTCTGAACAAGCCTGGACACTCATATTGATAACCACCCAATCCACTAGTGAAGTTTGATGTCAATTCCCAATTCTTCAAATCTGGAGAGGTGAAAATTTGAATTTTGTACTCTTGGGATTTTGATAATACCAAGACCCAAGTTTTATTCTCATCATACCAAAAGACCTTTGGATCTCTAAACTGAGTGTTATTCACATCTAAAACAGGATTTCCATCAAATTTTTCAAAAGTATAACCACCATCTTTAGAGTATGCTATTTCTTGAGTTTGTAATCCACTTTCTTCAACGTAGTTTGTATAAATGGCAACAATTCTTAACTCTTTATCATCAACATCATCGAAAAATCCCGAAGTGTTATTCTTATCAACAACAATACTACCGGAAAAAATACCTTCGTCATCAGTCTTTGGGCCAATTGCAGGTTCAAAATGGTTCCAAGTAAGCAAATCCTTGGATGTGGCATGCCCCCAATACAAAGGTAAACCCCAAATTGTATCATTTGGATTGTATTGATAATACAAGTGATATATATCATTAGACTTGTCAAAGAACAACCCATTAGGATCATTCATCCAACCAACTGGTGGTGTGAAATGAACTAAAGGACGTGGAGAAGGTGTTGTTGTAACGCTTGTTCCATTTTGTGACTTGACTAGCTGTGGAATCACCAATGATAGTAAAAGGATTGGTAAAGAGATGAGCTTCACCATTTTGATTGTTGATTGTTGCAGATTCATAAAAAAATCAAGACTCAGAGAAGTTATGAAATGAGATGGAAATTATGTTTAATTTATAGTTGAAAGAGTACCAAATGGAATTATCATCTGATTTGAAAGGAATTACTTATGTAAGGGCCCCTGGACCAATAAGAAGAAGTTTCTCCGATTTGTTCCATGATTTTACGCATAAAAAATGAATATCATATGATCAATTGACAGGGTCCTTGAGCGCCGCTTTCAAGAAAGGCCCCCTCAATGTGACAACTGGTGTGACGTCTCGGATTCAGTTTCATTTGACAAATTTAATGTACGCAGCAATATGAGAGAATTAATGATTGGTGCAGTGTTCCGATGCAATCTCCACAAAGTTTTTCCATTTCGGAGAAATATTTCCTGCAACTTTGGGTTTAATGTTTGACTCTGATTTACCCTTCGTATAGCAATTTAGTGCTTAGGTTTCGTCCAAATATCTATCACTACTACATACATATCTTGGAAGTTAATGCATATAATGAATATACACCCTTATTTTTACAGACTAATCCCTAGTACCCCACTTCAACCAACATTCATCAAAAATTGGTCTACTGGTATAACTATCAGCCATACTCATCAATTGAACATCCGTCAATCTCTCCTTTGATTGGCCATGAAATGTAGAATATCCCATTAAACTATTGTCATCAACAATGTGCCTACACCAATTCTCATCAATTTTCGATTCAAATCTCCAATATAGTTGAGCTAAGCACAATTTCAACTCTAAAATTGCCAAGTTTTTACCCAAACATATTCTGTTTCCAGCGCCAAACGTCATCAAATTTTTCAACATAATGTTATGCCTTGAATGAAATTCCTCCAAAGATTCATCGGATTGTTGTAACCAGCGTTCTGGTATGAAAGTTCTAGGCGATGGGAAAACTGTGTTGTTTAGATGTAATGACCAAGGTTGGACCGAAATAATTGTACCTTTTGGTACTGTTATGGTGCTTCCATTAGGCATTTTGAATTCAGCTTGTTCCAAAGTCGTACGAGGTTCTGATCCAGGAATTGCAGCGTGTAATCTTAGAGTTTCATATACCACAGCATGAACATACTCAAGTTTGTCAATCTTTGTCAAATCAAGTGGACCATCATGAACTTTTCCAAACGTTTTAATCATCTCATCATGAATTTTAGATTGCATGTATGAGTTCTTAGGTCTTGATAATTGCCAACAACAATACGTCATTGAAGTTCCTGTGGTTTCATGGCCCGCTGCAACATGATCAAACATTTCACTTGCAATCGAATACTTATCTAGACCTCTTTCATGCAGCTCTTTCAGTAATGAAGGCAATCCCTTGCCTACTAAGACTTTAGAGTAGGATTCGTTGAACTTGGACTCTGTCCAAATTCTTGACTGACTAACAATATCTGAAATCCCGTATAACTTGGAGATATAGGAGTGCAATTGTGGTAATAACGTGGTATAAACCCACATTGAAGAGCTTGATCTAAAAGCCTTGACAATTTCTCTTTCTTCTGCTGATTGTAATAAGTTTGTAGCTTCACCGAATTCGTAGAATGTAACAACATCCATAGCCATAGCATTGAAAAGCTCATACACATCAAAAGCATGTGATCTTTTGGATTGAACAAATTTGATAACATTTAAAATCTGTTTGTTTATATGAGTTTGTGATTCAATTGAATAAATATTAGTCTTGGAGTAATTTTGAACCATTAACTTTTTTCTCTTAATATGAGTTTTGGACTCTAGAGCACTAAAGGCATTGATCTTACCAAAATTTACAAAATTGGCATAAAACCCACTCTTTGGTAAATTTTTAGATATGTAAATTTCCTTCATATTCTCATAGGAATCGAATGATATTTCATTTGGTGAAATTTGAACAACTGGTCCAAATTTCATGTGCCACTTATGCAAAGTTTCGTTCCTTCGTTCTAATCTTTGGTCATTGATAATAAATATAGAGGATATCTTGTGAAGAAATGGACCTGGAAGGGAGCTTAATGGTGATAAATAGAATGGATATAGGATTAGCTTATATATGAAAAACGATGAAATTATGATAAGGATGTACTCAAAGGGAGATGAAAGGACATTATTGATGAGAGTTCGTACAATCGGCATTGTTCTACTCTATCGGTGCTAGCAAAAACAAAAAACGTGCATTCAAATTACCATAGACAGTGTTCATTTAACACAATCTTTTTGGGGGAATTCAGTGATCATTTATACGATCCCGGTACATTTTAATGGAACAATACGATTTGTTATCTATCTCCGCATTAAAAGGGAGAAAAATCCAGAAAAAGCATCAAAAAAAAAAGGTTTTATGCATCTCGGAATTATTGGTAATTAAAGGTCAAATTATGGATGATAAAAATAAATAGTTAATTGCAAGAAACAACGAACCAAATATTCAACACTTAAAAGACTGATGAGTCATCCTTTTTTAGTTGTTATCACACTACTCAAGATTAGTCTACTTAGTTGAAGTGTAATAAATATTTTATTGCCCTGTACATATTACAAATGGATCCTGTTTGTATACAAGTCAACTTATTCCGTCTTTAATCTTAACTTCACCTCTGGGAAGAACCCAAAATGTTCCACAAATTCATAATCCTGATGATTACCAAGAAGAAACAGTCTTAGATATTCCAAGTATACGACGTAGTAATAGACTCCTAATCCAGTAAGTACATGCCACCAACCATGTAATTCAAGAAAGAAACCCCATGGCATCCCAATCACACGTCTTATCCGTATCCAATCCGAACACAAATGAACATCTAAATTCCATAACAAATAACCTGATAAAAAGGTTACAGTGCCTATTGATACGCATTTGATTAATTTATATTGAGCTGATGGATCACCAACGTTTGTCTTGGTAAGGATATAAGATCTTCCAGCAATAACCACGTTCAAGATTGCATAAGCAACCTGATGAATAGTGGGATCTTTCCAATACAAATAGATAGCAGTTAAGGCGTATGCACCCACTGTAACGATTGAACCTATGAAAACGGATTTCCTTTTAGTTTGACCTTCGGATAGAATAGACCAAAGTGGGATACAAGTTGCATAGATCATTGGTAATTCATCTAATAGTTGAAACTCATATTTTAACGTCATATGAAATAACCAACTCCCCACTCCAACTAAACCAAAACCAAAATTCATTAAAAGAAATCTTGTTTCTAATTTGTTTCTATAAGAAGAAATCATAGCAAATATGGCTAAAACTATGAAAAGTGAATTGGATATTGTATTTATGGCCTCTGCAATATATGGAGTTACGACATAGTTCTCCTCGCACCAGTCTATAGTGGATGTAACTTCTTTCCAATGTCCGGGCTGAGGTGGTGGATAAGGACGTGAGAATGATAAAGCCATAATAAATAGATGATTAGTATTGATAATATTCTTTATTTTAGTTATAATCTTTGTTCTTTAAAAAGAACTTTATATTGGGTATAAAATAGAAATCGAAAATGGTTAAAATTATAGACTTTGTAATGTGTCAGATGTTGCTCAGCGAATCGGCAAATCTTTTTAAAGTCCGGTTAATAAAGAGCCATTTTTTTTATATTATTCCGTTATTTTATTCTACTATCAAACACAGAAAAATCCGTAAAAAAGAAAAGCAAAAACCATAGATTTGTATTTGTATTTTCATATAAGTGTTCCACCTATTGGTTTTTCAGTGTATATCCCATCAACAATTTCACCCTTGTTAATAACCTCCCCAGTCAACCAATTGGGCACTTCAATTGGGTTTAGTATCCCATTAACTGCCAATTCGTGTAATCCTGCATATATGTCGTTCCCTTGGAAGGATAGTCTTATATGTGGTGTGAAATCTTTATAGCTGTTTTTAACTATGAGTTCAACTCTTTGCACAGGGACAACTGTGCTATATTCGTTTCTATCGACATTTCTCGATACAAGTTCACTGTTATCCTGTTCATCAGTATCGTTTTGATCGAATTGTTCAAATTTCCTCTTTTTAATCTTATCCGTCGTATCCTCGTATAATTTCTTGCTTTTAATACCATTATCTATTGAACCTTTGAATCGTAAATTAGATATCAATCTTCTTTGTTCAAACCCCAATCCATCTTCGTCAACCTCATAATCATCAGTACTCACTATCACTATATTTTCTTTGAACGTCTCATGATTGGAAACATCATCAAATGGAGATATATCAACGGTACCATCAGCATAGGGAAGCCAAACGCCTAAAGATTCTGTAAACCTAGAATTACCAGATTGTAAAAAAATCGATTCTAGTGATTTTATTGGGACAGGCTCAACGTCTCCAATTATCTTTATCTTTTTACCAAGAGATTTTGATAGTGCAACTTCAAAGCTTTGTAAGACAATGTTTATTGCTTGATCAGATGAAGTTGGATTTGTATAAGAATGAATTAAATTTGATGAGTTTATAGGTATACCTAAAAAGATTGGTTTTCTTGAAATGATTGAATCTGAAGTTTTGAAATTCCTCTTGTTATTCCTGTTGTTATTATTCTGTACAGCAGAATTATAACTCAAATCAAATAGCTGTATTCTTATGATGATCAAGGGATAAGAAGGATGTTTAGAAATATAAACATGGTTTAGATAAAATTTATTCAACTCTTTCAACAAATCTTCTAAAAAACTTTGAGGATCTCTTAGATTAACAACAACGCTCTTTTTGGAATCATCCAGAAGGAAAGATTTGGCCCAATATGTGCTCATAGGTCTTTCTATCAAGACTTGTAAATCGATTTGAGCCCATTGTAATAGATTAAGACCTCTATTGTAAAAATCCACAATCAAACGATCAATAAATTTCCTCTTGTTACCAATTTGTTTATTCCATGAACCAATCAATTTTTCAAAATCTTCAACAAGAGAAGCCTTATCTATACCTAACTCTTTCCGTTGAGCTAAAGTTGGGGATGGTACTGTTGATGGGATGGATAGCCATAGTTTAGATAGATTAACTAGTGAATTTGTTGAAAGTTTTGAGAGAATGTTTGATGTTGTATGAGGTGTAACTTTAGGAACAAATGAGTTGCCAAGCGTAGTGGGCATATTGAAATTCTTCGTCGTTTCAATGTACTCTCAAATAGATCGAGGCTTTATATGGCCCATTTCAACTTTGCATAGATTAAGTTTATGAGAAAGTTTCGCGTTTTTGTTGATGTATAAATTTATTTCTCCGACTCGAAAAGAGAGGTTGCTATAGTTACACCAGATACGATATCGATTTTAACAAAGTATCAAATTTTAACAAAGTAAAATTCTACGAATTCCAATGCATTGATTCATAGAATGAGCCATGTGATGGTATTATGGTATTATAGAAAGAACCTTTTCTTCATCTTGAATACTTCCAACCTTCATCGGCTTCTTCTTCACTATCAGTTTGATCTGCAAATATACCAGCACCAGCACCAGCACCAGTGCTAGCACCACCAATCGTTGTTACGTCATCATCAGGATTCACCACTCTTAGAGTCTTTTCATGTCTTGCGTCAGGCAGTGATCCATTACTTAGTCTTTTGTTTAAATCACCTTGATATATGGGCATTGGTGGTTGTGGAATAGGTTCTTCAAAAGTGAAATCGTTATGTATGATTGGACTTCTTTTACGAGAACCTGAGTTGAAGCCCCTGTTTGAGAATTTTTCATTTTGATTTTCATAATCATCCTCATCATCATCCTCATCATTTGAACGCCTTGTGCGTAAAAATATAAACACCAATAAACCTATGATTGCAACGACACCAGCCACAGAACCAACTGCAATACCTGCAATTGCACCTTTGGATAACCCTTTATTACTCGAACCGGAGTTAGAATCAGCATCTGCTGAAGATGACGATGAAGAAGAAGAAGTGGAGGATGTTGAAGATGATACTGAATTTGTAGTGGTTAGAGTTTGAACAGAGCTTGAAGCAGAGATAACACTCGTTATAATCTGAACAGATTGCTGTGCTGATGATTGTGATTGTGATTGAGATTGAGATGTAGAGGCAGAGGTTGATGCTGCCGTTGATGAGGTTGAAGTTGACTTATCAGACGTAGTTGAACTAGCCTGTGTACTGCTTTCCTTCTTTGAACTTGTCGATGAGGTTGATTGTGTGTTGCTATTCGTTGCAGTGGAAGATTTACTTGATGAACCACTTTCACCAATATCCTCTTCACCATTTGTAAAGACAGTTAGATAACCATCACCACCACAAACTTCCGATGGATAACCTTGACAATTGGTATTACAATTCGAACTGCTAGCTGCTTGAGCATTTGCAGGCAGTGAATCACCACAATAACAAGACGAACCACCCAATGTGGCAGCCACTGCATGTCCTGAACATTGTTCCTGACAATAAGAGTTAGTTTGATATGTATAGTCCCCCTTGGAGGAAAGAACACTTTGAAGCGAACTTAAAGAATAACAGCCTTTAGCAGAGTATGATCCTGCAGCAATTGAAGTGGATGAGTATGTGAGCAATAGTAAAAGTGCTTGAGAGGGAAGCATTGTAATGGTTTAGTTTATGTATATGGGTCTTTGGGT
This sequence comes from Taiozyma peoriensis, assembly GCA_030574875.1. Lineage (NCBI taxonomy): Eukaryota > Fungi > Ascomycota > Saccharomycetes > Phaffomycetales > Wickerhamomycetaceae > Taiozyma > Taiozyma peoriensis. The sequence goes on from JAJMFM010000024.1 coordinate 104,280, forward strand.
ATAGAAGTATTTAGGGTATGGTATATATGAAAAATAAAGCTTGGATTAGTTATGATTTAGCGAATGGGTATAAATTAGAAACGAATGGAAGATTGAGGATTGTAAACGGTGGTTGACAAAGATAGTTGGTGACAATCAATGCCAAAAATGAAGAAGAAGATATAAACAAGAAAATGATCCAGTCAATTTGTTTAAAAAGAATATTTGTTGATTTTTGACTTTTGATTGTTTTTGTTTTTCGAAAACCTTTTTGTTCAGGTTTTATTTTTTATTGAATCTTTTATTTTTAGACCTCTTTTTTTTTTTTTCTAATATTTTATTTTAAGTTTTGTTTGTTGTTAATGTTTTATGCGTCTTTGTACCTTTCACTGTAAAAATAATTAGTGAGACTTGACTGAGACTTGACTGAGACTTTTTTACAAGAAATTTTTTTCTTTATGGCAAATGTTCCTGAAGAGAAATTTAGACTATAAACAAACTTTCCCTAACTAAGAAAAGAAAAAGGGCTAATGATGTAATGAGCAGTGACATGACATTGGCATAGGACTGTTACGAATGTGATAAACCTAGGTGAAGATAGCAGTAATTGATCATGGAAAAAAATATTCTTAGGCAGAATCCAGGCACACCGATGTTTACAATATCTTTAACCAATTGTTAAACCAAACACACTGTGAATATATTTATTTTCATTACATTCTTAGCATCGTAGTTACCATTTTACACCAACAAAAATTCCCTTCCAGCTTAAATGCTTCAGCTTCACGCACCAACGAAAGCGAAAAAGGCAAAAAATTCCCCGTTAAAACGAACCCCGACTTATTGCTGATCAATTTATTTTGGAAAATATCAAGCCTTTTTTCTTTTTTTGACCTTTTTTACGTACGTCAACTATCTGACGAGTAATGAAATGACAAGAAATCTGTTGTGAGTTGACTTTCTCATTTGGACAACATTATCTAACATTTCTAAACAAGTGGTCTCGCTCCTTCTCTTACTAAATGTTGCTTTTTTTACCAATATTTCCCCACGCGCTTCATAATTTTCTTTTGCCTATATATTTTATTATGATGTAAACTCAGCTGCTTTTGTACTACAAACTTGTATATATATATATATATAGTGAAATGATACTTAAACATTAGTACTCTCTTTGATGAAACTATTCAAGAACCGCCTATATGCAATAGAACTCTCTGTGAATTTATCTTGATTTTGCAGGAAAAAATCATTGATTTGAACGTTTAGTATTGGTCTTATAGATTCAAGACTCATACTATTTGAATACCTTTGGTGTTCAATATTGTTTGATTGATCATTGTGCTTTTGATTCGTAAGTTTGACCAAGGCAACTATATCATGATCTGAAAGATGTCTATTCGTAACCAGTTCATCCCATGGGAATAATATCTCTTCAATTTTTTTATCACCAACAATATTGGTCATTTTCAACTTGTTATGCAATAATGCCCAAAAGGTATCTTCAGCTTCTTTATCCAAGATGGAATTTTTACACCAACCATCTTTGATCTCGTTCAATCTAGTGATGTTATTGTTACTTGATTCATTTGATTGTGCAAATCTTGTAGGGACTATCTTTGATAGCTCCCAACATTTTATTAAACCATTCTTGTACTTCAAGAGTTGACTAAAGGAGTTTCTAATAATCTCCAGTAATGAATCCATGTCTATGATATCCTTATCAGACTGACTACCCCATACTTCATGATGATTAACGTAATGTTTCAAAAGTTGTAGTTTGACCAAAAATTTGAAATTTTTAATCACACCTAGGTTTAAAGGTTGTACTGATTCATCATCTTGACGTCTACCATATTTATCACCACTGATATTTTCATCAAAATAAACCACTTCAATATTGTCAAAGTCCTCCATTGGAATTAAAACATGCTCTTTTAAACGATCTAGTAATATGACAATCTTTCTTGTTGGTTGGTGTTTTGTTAGCTTTTGTGAAATATGCCTTAAATAACTATGGAAAATTGATGACGTTAAAAACGTGTTGGATTGAACATGATTGATATTGTATCCCAACTCCGAAATTGACTGTATTTGTTCATCTGTTGAGAATTTTGAACAAGGTTTATTCGATATGGTCCATAAGGGTAAACATTCAGTGGCATCGCTGTTTAAACCTATCATAACAATGCACTTGTTCTTTATACTTTCATTAGGGATAACCCTTGACGTTATGATAACTTCATCAAGATGGAATATATCTTTCCTCTTGAACTCCTTGACAGATTCTTTCAATCTACTTATATGATCTTGATCATTATTTGAAAATTTCTTTAAAGGTTTGTTCAAATGATATTCTTCCAATATCTTTGCCCTTTTGGAATTTTTTTTCTTAAAATTGTATATCCATCCATTTGACTTTGTTGGTTCATCTTCTTCATTATCATTTGGTATATTCACTGAGGAAGGATCTAACAATTTTTGAAAATAAAACCATTTTTTAATCAATTCCTTTTCACTAACCCTTTCATCCTGACTGCCTAATCTACCTTCCCATAGACACATCTCATAATACATACTAAGACATTGATCAACTTGATCGTTCAAAGCGTGCCCTTTGTTGTTAAGCACTCGAAGTCTTCTAACTTCTAATGGATCAGTTTTTTTAACTAAACTTTTCAAATCATCTTCATTTTTCAACCATCTGTTGAAAGAGGATTTTGTAATTTGGAAATCACCAAGGTTTTGAAAATATTGTACCGTATACCTTTGCGAAGGTGTCCCATTTGCATAATGCCACTTGATAACTTCAAGTTTTTGAGCGAGTGTAGGACGTGGGAGTTTAGTACCTCTTTTATACTGAGATGAAGATGGAGATGAGCATGGAGATGGAGATGCAGTTGGTGACAGTTGAGTCGGTTGAGTAGATCGTACGAATTGAGTTATTTGTGACGATGACACTTGTGACGATACAGGAGATGATGATGATGATGACATTTTTCCACTGCCTCCTCGCAACAAACTAAGCTCAATTATCTAAAAGATTATGAAGCTACAAAAGCCTATAAAAGATTTTGATTATAATTTTTTTTTTATATTCATTCTTCCTAAATACCCGAAGATACCCAAAGACTTATTCCGTGTTAAATTTATAGGAAATCAGAATACTCATTTACAATCGAAAGGGCTCAAACCGATGAGTTTATTAGTTTTTTGTTGTCATTTTATTATTAGCAATTTGTACTATACATAGCTATTCCATTTATCCATTTTAATTATTCCTTAGTTAGCCTTGATTTAACCCCCCATTTCTCTCATTTTTATATCTTGTTGTAAATTCCCTTTTCCTTTAAAACTTGATCAGTTTGCCAACATCTTTCCCATTGCCATTGTTATGATTGTTCATATGATGGCCAGGAGAAGGTGTGAACAAGTTAACGTAGTCATTCATGTTAAAACCTGGTGTTTTCAGTAGATTTCTCATTGGAGTTCCAGGGGTGGCATTTATCGTGATATTAGTTGAAAATTGGGAGTTTGTATTCAGAGACCTTATCGAAGACGATGGTTGTTTCAACGAACGAGCACCATTGGAAGGAGTTGATGGAATTTGTTTGTACTGTACTGGAGATGGTGAAGTGGCCAGAAACATCAAGAGGTCAGCACCTTCATCGCGTTTTGGTGTCGATATTAGTTTCCTCTGTGCTGATGATGTCTGTTGGTTGTATTGATTTGGACGAGCTGGTGACGAGGAGTTTTGTATATGGGTTTTATTAGTAGATATGGTGTTGTAGATATCTGTATTTAATTCAAGTTTCTGCTGTGGTGGGGTTGATGGAGGGTTTAATTTATTACTGTTATCATCTTCATAAATTGGTGATGATGGTGGCATTGGTTGTCTTGATAACCTTCTATTGGAGGCAATTCCTGATCTTATTGGAGACAATTCATCATCGTTATCGTCATATTCATCCTCAGTTTTATTCAACTCTTCATATGATTTCCTTTTAGAAATTCTAACATTCTGTACCGTAGCTTCAGGATTGGCCAATACAGCTGATTGTAATCTCACACCTGTTAATGATGATGAACTGGATGTTTTCTTTATTGGTGAACTTTCCTTCTTTTTCAGGTTTGTCTTGCTCAACCTTGACTTTAACTGTCTTGAAATTCTTGCTAGTTCAGCTCTCTTGAGAATGTTTTCTGCAGCAAGATCCTCTTGAGTAGTCATTGTTGGTATATAAGTGTATGAATGTTGCAATGTTGAAATTTTATCTGTACTATAGTGAAAGAATGGTTAACCTTTTTTGAAATGTACTAAAGGCGAACCCTTAAATTATATCCATTAAATTGAATCCTTTAAACTTATAAAAGTTATATATTTAAACAGAGAAAGGATAAAAGAAAAAATTTCATCACCGTAATATTACTCAATTCGGAAGAATCAGTTGCATGGAAAAATTAAATTGAACGCGTCAAAAAAATCTGTTTTCAAAAATAATGCCAAAGAGGAAAAAATTAATTTTTTTTCAAACCACAAATTTTATTTCAAAAACACGCAATTTTTGGCGTAAAGTCTTTTAAACTACAAAAAATTGAGTTTGCGAAAAAAAAAAAAAACCTAAAAAGAACGATTTTAAGAAATTATCTCTATTGTGGAATGGGGACTTAAAAAACGTCAGACACAGGACTAAGGTTCAAGGAGCTAGGCTGATTTTTTCTTCTTCTTTTGACTCCGGAGAAAGACTTCAAGGGAAAGTTTAGCACCAAACAAAATTCAAGGCCCTTGATTTTTTTAATTTTACGTCAAACTTCCAAATCTCGCTTCACTTACCTTATACAGGATTTTTCTCCATACTATTTGTTAATAATGAGTTGGGCTTAATTAAAGAAGTATATAAATACAACAGGAAAAGTTCACTTTAAAATCTATGTGATTTCACAACCAACACTTTTATAGGCTCATTTAACCAACATGCCACCAATTGATCTCTCAAAACATTTCAATAGATCCTCTTTCAAGGGGACGGATTTTTACTCTCCAGCACCTCCAGCTGGTTATAAGGTCAACGATTCACCAATAAATTTAGGCGGAGGACGTCCAAATGCTGGATTTTACCCAATTGAGTCAATTGAACTACGTGTTAGACAAAAGCCATTTGATTCAGATTCTCCAGTTTCTAAAAAAATTATCAACTATAAAGATTCAACAACTTTGGATATCTCCACTGGTTTAAACTATGGACCAACTGATGGTCATCAACTATTGTTAAAATTTATTAAAACTTTAATTAAACAGTTGAATCCACCAAAGCATGATCAAGAATTAGGGTATCAAGTAACTTCTGGATCAGGTGATTCTTTGTATAGAATCTTACAAATATTGTTAAATCCTGGTGATACAGTGTTAGTTGAAGAATTTACTTATACTCCAATCTTTGGTCCAATAAGAGACGTTGGTGGTATTAAAATTCCATATAGAGTGATTTTCGAAACTGGAGGAAACGTCATTGATATTGATTATTTATCTGATTTATTAAAAAATTGGTCAACTTATCATCCTGATAAACCAAAGCCAAAATTAATATATACAGTTCCAACTCAAAATCCTTCAGGAATTACACAACCTTTAAAAATTCGTCAAGAATTATACAAAATTTCCCAAGATCATGATTTAATCATTTTAGAGGATGATCCAGATGGATACATTCGTCTCAATGACTTATCTGATTTTAAAACATATTTTAACACTGTAATTTCATCTTCTTATTTAAATCTAGATACAGATGGTAGAGTCTTGAGATTTGAAACTTTTTCAAAGTTATATGCTCCTGGTATAAGATTAGGCTTTATCGTTGGTATTAAACCATTAGTTGATAAACTATTTGAATTTTCCAAAGTGGCAACTAAAGCATCATCTGGATTTTCTCAATTGATCTTATATAACACTTTAAAATTATGGAGTGAAGAAGACGAACAATCTAAAGTTTTACCAAATGTTGATGGTTTAGTTAAAGGATATTTAAATTGGAACTATAAAGTTTCTCAAGAGTATTCTCAAAGATGGAATTTTGTTAAAAATTTATTACTTAAATCAAAGAGTTTTGAAAAAGGTTATATAACTTTAGTTGAACCAGATGGTGGTATGTTTTTCGTTATTAAAGTCAACTTTAAAGAGAATTCAAATTATGTTAAAAATTTAAATGATTTGAGGTTTAAATTTTTAGAATCTGGTGTTTTAGTAATTTTAGGAAATTTAATGGCATTTCAAGATGATATTGCATCTTCTGCCAAGTTTATAAGATTAACTTTGGCTAATGTCGATTCATTAGATGATTTGAAATTGGGAATTGAGAGATTGGATCAAGGTTTACAAGAGTATTTTAAATAAAAGAACTACAGTGATTAATGTCAAAACAAACTGTCCACAAAAAATCTATTTAGCTCATTCGTAATATTTGTAATTAGGAAGCGTGACTGCAGGTAGTTTTACCTTTTCGTAACTCAACTGTTGGGAGCTATTGTTGAAATGTAGGTTGATTGGAGGTAGTTTAATCTTATTGTTAGAAGAGCTGTTAGAATTGCTATTGCTATTGTAGTAGCTATAGTTATTTTTGGCATTGTCCATTAAAGTTGTTGGTGGGATGCTTTGAGTTGAGTCATAAGAGGTAATTGAGGAATGTCTTGTGCTCAAGATAGGAGGGCCATTTACCAATCTTGGAGTTGTAGGTAATGAAAGATTAGGATTATATGATTTTTTGAAAGATTCCAAATCAAACTGTTCTTCAAGTTGATAAAAAGTTATCCAATTTTGTAAAACGATAAACAATTTTTCGACAATTTTTTCTTTATTAAATTTTTCATGTTCATTGAATGGTTCATTGGACATCTCCATTAATAGGTAAACAACACCTTTCAAAACGACATCGTCATTGATCTCATTTGAGTCTTTTTGAAAGATTTTCAATAGTATCAACAGTACTTGTAAAACTTCATCTTTAAAATCTTTGGAGTCATTCCAAAGTGACAAGGGTAAGAATCCTAAAACGATCAAAGGATATGAAATCAACCCCAAGTTGTTATTTATCGTTGATATGTTCAACTCTTCAAACCATCTACTATATTGAGAAGCATTGTCCAAAGGTTTGATTAGATTGGTATATTCAAACTCCTTCATTGTTAATTTCAACAAGTTCAAATGATTTGAATCCAAGGGTATCAAAACATAGTCAATAATCAAATCCTGAAATGATTGTGGAACGTTCAAAAGTAAATGCCTTTTGGAAATCATAAAGATTTGGACAAACTGTGAATTCAACATTTCATTGTTCAATCCATTGTTACCAAACTGAATAATCTTTGATATATAGTACTTATTGAACATTATGATACAATTGTGAATCTCAATTTTACTCAAAATGGTGTTTTGATTATAGTTGAACTTTAAAGTTTGTAATTCCATTATCAAACAGTTCAACAATTTATTCAAATCAACAAATGATAGAGGTAAATATACTGATGTTTTGGATAAGATTTTCAACCAGTCTTTTAACACTTTGTTGTCAATGTTCTTATTTAAGAAAATAGAGTAATGTGATTGAGGTGGTTGTTTGTTGAATCTCAACACATATTGACTTTGAATGTTATATATATACCAATAAACATCGCTAACCTTAGTGTCTTCATTTGTGTTCAAAAAGTATTCTCCAGTCTTGGAGCAATCGCTCAAGAGTAGAGAATCCAATTGAGTCAATATCACATCAATAGGAATCAAGTGATGCTTCAAAAGTTCATACTTGTTTAGATATGTAGATGCTAAAATAGTCAAACTTTTCAAATTAGGGCTGTTTGACAATGCAACGTTAAATAGTCTGATACAGTCATTTATGCTAGTGAAACTAGCACCAAAGCATAGAGCAGCATATTTAGTAGTTTCGTCAATGGTTATAGGTATGTCAGAGGTTCCATATAAGAAGAAAAGTGTGGGTAGATGTGATTCCAATGAGTTTTGTAAATGTTGTTGAGATTTGGACATGGTCAATAGATGTGTGATATCATTAGTGGTATCATTACTTGACGTTTTAGAACTTTCACATTTTACTGAAGCAGATACTTTTGTTGGTGATCTAGGTGATGTTGGTGATGGTAGACCAGGTGTTTCTGTTGCTGATACTATTGCTGTTGTAGGTACATCGGTAGGAGTTAGATCAATGCTTAGGTCTTCTTCCATCTTATCTATAGTAGTGGCTGGTGGAGATACACTGGCTGATGTTGATGATGATGATAAAGTCTTTACATTGATCTCACTTTGATCCACTTTATGGACGTTTCTCAAGTGACGTTGTAGTAGGTCCCTTCTAACAAATGATGTGTTGCAATTCGTGCATGTGAATGGTTTTGTATTGGTATGTGATCTTTCATGCCTTAGTTTGTGCTCTGATCTTGAGAATGGTCTTGCACAGAAGGAACAGATGTACTTCTTCGTTGGCTTCATTGTGGTATGTGTGTTGATAATCTTGAGTTAAAACCTTTTTAGTATTGCACGTAAATCACCAAATGTGTAACAAATTTTTATTTGTATAATTTCATTATATTCCTTCTTTTATATAACAAATTTTTTAAATCAACAAACCTAATCAAAATATCACTCAACATCAATCAGCAAAATCATTTTGGTAAAAATTTTTCACACTA